>JAOTON010001538.1:0-102500 GCA_034440635.1 Lepas anatifera
GTCCGATCTGACCCGGTGGAGAGGATCCTTAAACACCCACGCCAATACTACCTGTAATTGGGCAAGTGTGATTGTTGGGAGTGACCCTAATAAAAAAGAGAGATGGGTGCTAAGCTTGGAGATTGTGTCCATCCCAAATATTGTCCCTGATGTCTTTATTCGAACGAGGGAACAGTTGGCTGGTATTATCAGTTGGCTGGTTTCAAGTTGCTGGTAACAATTTCAAACCCCAGAAAAACTTTCTGGCAGGCTTTTACTGCTCGCACATGTTCCAGATGTACGTCAGTATAAATGCTCACATGGGAAATATTTGCCTACAATATTTTTCCATAGCCTTTACAAACATTTCTCTTGAACATCACAGATAAACCATATATCAGTATCGCAGGAACGGATCAAATATATTTCAGAAGCTTGAAAATAAAATCGACGACATGGGGCGCTGCCAGTTCCCTATCATTCTTAAAATCTGTTTGTCCACACGGCTTAGATAGAAGTCACTGAGTGCAAGTCGTGCAAGGGTTACGTGCTCACGAGGTTAAACGATTTCAATGAAATGCCATCCCGAAGGTCATGAACTTCAGCAGATAATACCATTTTGCAAACAAACAGCTGAAAGGAGAGCAACGCACCTGGAAACGCCAAATTGAATGCGGCTGGTCCAGACCATCTTGCAAAAATCCGAAAGTATTTGGTGCCAGACTTTTGTCAGAAAATACCTACAGGTCTTGTAAGATACCCAAGATGAATACCTACCGTAAAACAATTTAACAAATGCGCCAATATTGTCTACTTCTTGGTGACAATTTTGACTCACTTGTTACATTATTTTCCATCATTCATCTTGGGTAATTTCTGACAAAACACCTGGCACCAAAAGCTGTCGGATTTCTCCGAGATGGTCTGATCCAGACCTAATTTTTCCCTAAAAGTTTGGAACTTCCTACCCCTGAAGACCCGTCTCTATAGCCGACGGAAGATCATCAAACGCCACCCACACCAAATATTGCCTAATGTGAACCAGAAAATAATAAGAATTTACAGCTGCAAAAAGCAGACAATCAAACAATTATGTTACCTCATAATCATCAAGTAATTAGGTAAAAAATGATTTGGCTTCACCCTTTGCTATCAGCCATCACTGTCCTATGCTGAGACGTCCGCGTCAAATGCGTCAGCTAACCTGGCGACTGTAAATGTTTATGTAAGTGCGGACTGAAAGACCAAAACTTTAATGCATTCCATAAACGTGTAGCAATAAATACTAAATATACATATATATATATATATATATATATATGTATATATATCAAAATAAGATGTACCGAAATAGCGTGCAGACGGGCATGACTTTCCTAACGTTCATACATACTCCGGTTGCGTTTGATCCCCAAAATATCGCAAAATATGCTAATAAATTAAGAGAGTGAATTGTTAATTGCTAAAAGCAATTTTCACAAAAACATGTTATCAAGTTGTTTTATTACATAAACAAGAGTTATTCTTTCCGTTACAATGCCTTGATTTTACTTCTTTCCAGTTTTCGCCCCTGCTCATTGTTGCATAAACATAAGAGTGAGCACATGAAGTGTTTATTTAGTACATCTGGTAAATATTGCCTGATTCTTTGTAGGAACATTTGATTTGCAAGTGAATATCTATCCAGCCTTTTTCTTAATATTACTCATCAGCAGTGCCTCCTGCAACGAGATTTATGTTCTCTGTGTGATACCATCCATAAAGCATAAATTTGTCAGCGACAATGGTATTCTACCATCGGCCATTGTCGAGTCCGGGAAGCTCCGCATCATTACAAAGTGAATCTGAGCTGAGTTCGCCCCACACTCCAGTCATGAAACAAAGAGCGTCGTAAGTGGGCGACGGAAGCTTCTTAGTCATAAAGCAAACCTCTTCTTTTCCACGAATTTTGCGCTGGCCCATTAAACATGTGACGGATTCCCCTCCTCATCATGTGCTTCGAATTCAATGCCAGCAGCAGTTGCGAGTCTTTGAAGCACGGATTCTGGAAATAACATAAACCCCGATCTAAAAAAGGTGTATAACATAAATGGGAAAAGGTAGAACACCAAAATAATCAAATCAATTAATTGGAATCTGGCAACGTCATAAATGGATTTCCAAAGATAATGTCATGTTATAGAGCGTGCCACGATACCACTTGATTGATATTAAATTTGTTTACAGAACTTATTCCGTTTGTAAGTTCTGTAGACTAAAAAGGTAAGAAAAAGTAACCCCCCTTCCGGCCCCATCACCCCTGGGTATTTGAAGCCATGCGGCGACCTTGAAGAGTGTCGTCATGCTCAAACAATATTGGCAACGGTGAGATTGCCGCCTTTTTATTCGAGCCATGGTAGATGAAATCGACAACTATCATAAGGACGCACGTAAATATGCTCCCAGCAATGTCATGCTTCTATCGTCCTGCATGGCTGCGAACCTCTATTTTTGCGTCATACACAGTGGATTCTATAGACAGAGACACACAAGTGTGGACACAGAACGCAGACATTTCACCCTGCTGCTTCTTGCCCGCAGGCGATAACGACCTGGTGGAGTTCATTGCTGAAGCGCAGCGGCAGGACCTGGTGGTGCTGCTGAGGACTGGACCCTTCATGGACGCAGAGCGCGAAATGGGCGGGCTTCCCTACTGGCTGCTCACGGTGAACCCGCAGATGAAAATGCGCTCCAGTGACGCCGATTTCCTGCGCTTGGTGGACCGATGGCTGGACCAGCTGCTACCCCGGCTGAAGCCCATGATGTACGAGAATGGAGGACCAATAATCATGGTTCAGGTGAGCTGGAGGCGCACCGGTTGCGTGGTTGGTTGGTTGCATTGCCTGCAGTAGTACGTCGGAAAGTTTCAAATAGACAGGTCCGCTATACTTTATACTACGTTGAACATCCTTTGACTTGCACTACCTAATAATAGCTGAAAGCGGACTCCGTTCCACCAAAATAGATTGGATAGATAGATTAGTTAAAAAATGGATAAATTGGTTGAAATAAATTTTATACAAGGAAACCAAGTGAACTGATTTTACCTCGGATACCAAAGCTGTGGCTTTTAAACGGGACACAGGCACATAATTATGTATCGCCTTGCACTCTCAATCCAAATGCACAGTAGTAGTAAGACGCACAAAGTTGGCAAAACAGTCATTTTAATATTTCGCAAAGGATTTGAGTAGGGACAGAGAAGGCCACAGAGCCATTTTCATACCCGGGGTCAAACGGTCCCCGGTTCAAATCCGGGGGTCAGTAGTATTGTGCATATACATACAAGGTGGGCTTCTGTCCCCTCTGTATCCTTGCTCAGGAGACAGTCTCCGAATGCCCACCGCCTCGTGCCACATGGTGAGTCATTAGAAAACTGCTGTTAATGTCCAGGTTTAACGCCAAATGCGGGCTAAGCGGACACAACCTCAACATATTTATGGTGACCAGGTGCTATAGGAACAAAAAGAAACAATAATGTACTGGGATGGAGTTCCAAATCTACCGCCTTGCAATTTGTCAGGAAACCAAATGATATAGAGAGCAGATTAGATCAACCCATTTATTTGCCAGGCATCCAGAAACAGGCTTTAAATTAAAACGCGCACTGCAGGGGGTCTGAGCCACCATAGCCTTGACGGGGTGGCGGGGGAGGGGAAGAGGTAAGCCACAACCTTCCCCTTGCTAGTTATTTGGGTTTAGGGGAGTGCTAGCCACGTCACCCGATATAGAAAAGCACGCTGGGTAAGGAAAGGTGGTAAGCGGCATTATAAGGCCTGAAGTTATTTCTAAAAAAATATGATATACAAATGTTGTCAGGTCAAATCTCAGGTTAACAGAGGTCAACGTATGTCCTCATAGGGATACAACGGTAATATAGGGTTTCAATCAGGGCGCCTGACTTAGGAGGGTTAGAGCAAAACGATATAAACCGTTGTAATATTCTCATCAAGCAAGGTTTAATTATGTATAATATGACTTTCCTGAGTAAAATGTAATAATTGACCTGACCTACGGGCATGTCAAGTTCAGCCTGAGTCATAATGTATACCGTTAGAATCACGTTAGAAAGAGGTGGTTACAGGAACCCAATATGGGGGTCTCTAATGTAAGCATGTTACACTCTTGTAAAGTGAATACACAGCTTCTAGAATAGCTGGGAGGAATGAAAATAGTCATTACTATACTCCTATCCTACCTCGACCCCAAACACACTTTGTGGAGTAAGTCCGAACGATCATATACGAACATCCGAACTCCACACCATGTCTTTTCAAGAATACTCCTATCCCTATACGATATAATAAAAAGATGCCATAGGCGTACTAAGGTAATTAGGGGTGTAACGCATGTAAGAGTGCGTTTTTACTGAATGAACCAAAACATATTGTGCATGAATTTGGCTCCAAGATCCATTAAAAACGCGTTCATAGGCGGATCGGGGGACTCCCCACCGGTTTTGGCATAGGCGGATGCGGCCTTTAACTTTACGGATGTATTATTTTATAATAATACATCCGTAATAATCATCCGTAATATATAAGGCCTTATAACTTACGGCCTTATATATAACGGATGGGCGGATGTATGTTGGGTAGTATCAGAAGTACTTATATACAGTTGAGGAACGAATGCAGGTACATGTCTTCTGATCATTGAAAATGTCCGTAGTGCCCCAATATTTTCCTTCCCTGTATTCACCTCTGACGCTTTTTTAATTGTATCACTTATATTGATTTCAAGTATTTCATGCAGCATCTGACCTTTGCTTATCTCTACAACAACAGCACTGAAAAAATGGGTGTACTTCCCTTCATATTTCTAGCCCTGGAGACACGATTGAATTTTGAATTTAAATATAGCTGAATGATATGATAATTCTACATAAATTGTACGTCTAAAAGTTCTATGTTTGTAAAAACCAGGCATCAGGAAGATGAGTTATAGTGAACACAAAAAACTCCCAAAAACGGTATATTTTGCACGCCCCTGCCTGCAATTTTCAAAATTTTCGAATTTCACTTTTTTCGAAATAAAGTTCCCTGTGAGACAAAGACATTGCATTTTGAATTTGTTTAACCAGATGGGTAGATTTCAAGATCTTAGGGGGGCGAATCGCCCACCCCCCGTGACGGAAATGGGGGGTAGCCAGGTGTCGGACAGAAATAGGGTTAACAAACCTGGCGGACCTAGGCGGGCAAAGTCGACATTACAACCCTCCGAAATCAATTTTTAAGGGTCAGGAGCTCAACACCAGCACTGGAGAGGGGTCTGGCACTAACGCGCGCTGGAGGGGCCTGGTGGCCCCCCATGAGATCCCAGAAACTAAGAGGCGTAGAAAAACGCCAATTGTGGAGGGTAGGGGCTATGGTGACCTACATCATATATTTTCATTTTCACTTTCAATTTACCTAGGTTAATATTTTCAAGGCCAAACGAGGCCATAAAGGTCAAATCTTGGCCGTGCTTGGGACCTATTTAGAAATGCCGTAATACAAAAAACGTCGGGAATATGCTAAGAATGGATCAGGACCATAGTGAGAAGGTCATCAGAAGACTTTTGAAGGTCAAGGTCATGCAAGGTCATTGATCTATGCTGCCACATTATGGTATACACCCTAGAATGTACACTATAACTAGCACTTTAACATCCGTTGGGCGGGAAATGAGGATTTACCCTTACCCATGACATTTAACCTTGGCTTTATCTTGAGCTTGACATTGCTACCTTAACTATGACGTTATAGCACAATATAGTAACATATACACCATACTGGGTAACGCCATTTGACCGGAAGCAGTGGGACTAATGACCTTTGAAAGTGCTGATATGACCTTGACATTGGACCCTTGACCTTTGCCTTCATGTGAGGTTACCCGGACATATTATCCCGCTCATATGGCGTTATGAAGTCATAACTCGGTCCTAATGCAAGCAAACTGGTTCGACCGCGCGGCTGGGGCGACCTCAAAATATAGGTCTGTCTTTGAGTCTATAATTTAAAAAAATATCGGACCGATTTTCAAAATTCTTTCACCAATCAACGCACCGTTCAATTATGTTAATTGATGAGGCCAAGTGTCGTTTTTCGACTACCAGCGGTTCTTCAGCCACCTAGGAAAATAGGTGGGGGGAGGGAGGAGCCTCCGAGGGCCCCCTCCAGTGCGCGTGTTAAAACCATGCCCTCATAGTGAACTATGCCAAAACAGCATGCGACAGCAGGGTGCGGCACGGTACGGCACAGCACGGCACAGCATAGACATATGTACTGGTAATGCCAGGGATGAACTTGTTTAGACAAGTGATAAGAGATAGAGCTACAGTGTGAAAGGCTGGAACTTCTTTCTGACGATTTGCATTTTTTAAACACAAAATCCAGTGTTATTTCCGTAACTTCTTGGACATCTTGGACGCTCCAAACAAAACAAAACCAAGCGCGCGTCAAGCGATGAATCCAGTGAAGTATTAAGACAACACTCAGGCCATACGCGTGTCCAGCGAGCAGGCAAGTGAGGGATTGAAAGAACGCTGGATTTTAGAACACAAACTGCTTTCAGAAAGAAGTTACAGTATTTTTTGCTATAGCCCTACTATCTTACCACTTGTCACAAAAGTAATCATTGGCATCGCCGGTACCTGCTTTTTGTCGCCGAACACGCACCCCGCTGGGGGGGCGAAATTCGCCTCCCCTCCTGTTTTTCCCCAGATAACGCAAACACGAAGAGACGCAGAACAACGAAGCCTACGGTACCTTATCCCTGATAAATGTTACGCACCTGACCAAATTTTTTAGGTCAGGTCATGTCAGGTCAAGAAGCTATCTAAAGTCAGGCGACCCAACCTCAAAACCTAAAATCAAGAGTTTGAAGCGGCGCCTAAGGAACATCAGCCAACGGATCAGTTTGAAATTTTCACGATATAAGGAGGTCATTAGGGTCTACAAATCTGCTATCTCGGAATTTTGATATTGATGACTTAGGGTGGGGTCAATTTTTTGGTCACCCCATTACTGAAAAAAATAGCAAGGGCTCGTTTTTAGTAAACACTGGATAGATAAAGCTGAAAATCCTCAAGACGTAAATTCTTACCACAATTTTGACCATAAAGTTGAGTTTTTGACCATCTGACCTCTCAAAGGTCATGTAAGGTCACAGGAGCATACATTGATTGTTTTGCCAATAACTTCTCACTGAATTGAGATAAAACTCCTATTTTGTTTTCATTTTGATTATATTGTCACGGGGAGTCGATTGATATGTAACATGACCATACCCTGTGATCCTGACCTAGCTCGATATCAGGTCATTTTCACAATTTGACCCAGCAATGTCATACTATACATTATTTGATTTGCCACGATGAGAGGAATCAAATGATGCATGCATATATTCTCTAGCTCCGCTGAATGAAAATCTAGATGGGAAACGTACACTGCCCTGTTGTAAGCCTATGGAACCTTCTATGACATATGCTAACCTCAATATTGACCTGACATAAAAATACCGCTATAATTTATCTTCGTCTCGTCAAGAGCTTTCAAACGCCGTCCATAATTTTCATTCAGCTTTCCTGGGAAATGAGATACGGAGGGGGGGCGAAATACGCCCCCAGCCGGGAGTGTCATGCCAGGGGCTCCACCAGGGCGCGTTTTAAACTGCCGGGTAAAATACAATAATGACGGTGAAGTAAACGTTCTATCGACATTCTCAGCGCATCTATTAAACTGAAATAATTTTCTCTAGAAATTTCCGACGAAGTGCCATGACACTTATCTGACACTCATCGATATAAGAGATCCTGTTCCCACACGTTTTTGGGCTTGTTGCCCTTATTATATAAATGAATGTGATATAAATAGTTGACGCATGCTCGTAGTCCTGTCACTTGGAACTTCTTCCAAAGTGACGTCTGTTGACCTGACATGGCGACATGGTCTTAGAAAACCAGGACCGGACTTTTTGGGAGGTTGGGGATATGCTTAACACGCGCATTGACGGGGGGCGGGTACCCGCCCCCTCGGGTTTCGGAGATAGTAGAAAAACGGCGGCGCGTAGCGCCGCCGTACTTGGTTACCTTTTCCTCATCATTTTTACAACTTCTGTGAAAATTTTAGGTTAGGTCATCTCAGGTCAGGTCACCATTACAGGTCAAGTGACCCGACCTCAAAAAAGTTTAAGATAGCATAAGTCGGGCAGGGTGAACTTATCCGATTGAAACTCATATCACATAATGGCCCCACCGAGTTCTCTAAAATATGTTCCGGTATTTTTGATATCGATGACCTAAGGTCAGGTACGGGCCTGACCTCTCCATTGGAAATACATGGGAAAATGGTTTTTGCGGAATAACTCAGTAACGAATGGTGATAGAGCATTTATTTTAGCTGCATTAGACTCGCCTGGGTTTTGGGTTCTAATGATATGCATTTTATATAATTTGACCCTGACCTGACCTCAGGTCGGCCAATCCTTGATTTGACCTAGCAGGTCAAATTATATATCAAACGATTCGGCTTGCTAAGAGGATTCATACAGTTCAGTCGTTTTGCTCTATCTTTCTTGTTCAGATTTAATGGCCGAAAACTGAATTTCATGTTATCCCTATGACGGGCATGTTTTGACCTCTCGTGACCTCAAATGTGACCTGACAAAAATGGTTCAATGTTTTCGATGGGAAGTGGATGGGCGCCCACCGTTTCCGTTTTTGCTACCTACCGTGGTTCTCGGATCTTGAGGGGGCGGGTCCCGCCCCGTCTGGGGTGGCTCGCCCCGTAATGGGTGTTAAATAAAAGTTATACAAAGCATGACTGCCCTGCGCATCACTTGAAGTTTGGGGCTTGTATCGTCAAGGTCCAGCAATCGCTCCACCCAGACAACCTTGTGGAAGGGGAGGGAGTACATAGGTTTTCCTAATATATGACTAGAGCTATGAAGGATGAGCTAAGGTGCGTCCCTAACAAGACAAAATGTGGGCTGGATGCAGTAATTCGATTTTAGCTGTCATTTACTCACTAACTAAGTACTCCGAAGACCCATGAACTCTAATCTGACCGAGAACCACTAAAATCCTGATTCTGGGTAAGCACAGCCGTTGCATCCAGTTACATCACTACTCAGAATTAGCAGTCGATCTCTTGGGAGTTCGAAAATTCTCCCTGACTGAAGCGCCTTCATTGGAACCGCACGTGCAGATTGGAGTCACCTCGTAATTTCTGCGGATTACACCTCACTTAGATTGGAGTCAAATCTGTCATGCCAAGATTCCTTTACTTTATATTCCTTAGATTCCTTCTACGTCATGCAGGGTAAAGCAAGATACCTGCACTTAAAGGTACATACATTTAAGAGGGATTCCCCCACGCCAGAATGACGTCACACGGTCGTGGAGGAATTCCTTCACCTTTGGGCCGTACGTCATACTGCTGCTAATGGCACCGCCCGCATACAAGTTTGTGAGAATACACGGTAATCAAGCTTATCTCAAATGCAATAAATATACATATCGCCTACGATACTGGGCTCTTTTTGCAAAAATTGGATATTTTATCATTTAATTTCCCCGTGTTATATGGTACAAGATGTGACGTCACATCCGGCGATCTGCGCTTGCTGTTGCAGGGGGACTGGGGTGAAGAACATTTAAGGCAACAACTCGACAGACAGTGCGGAACAAAGCTTTCATTTGCTAATGTACCCTGTGGTCAAGAGAATGATTGAAGTCGCACAGGTTGACCCCTGAGGTTCTCAGGTCCAAATCAAAGGTGACAGATATTGCCACTCAGGGTACAAGAGCTAACGCTGCGCTGAATAGTTCATGCCATTGGGAGACCAGCGTCGGGCACGTTTGGGATGTACCGAAGAGATCGTTTGATCTACCGGGTCCAATAGATAACGTTTAGAACTTCCGTTGCAGGAATAAAGGCCTCAACAACGGCCATGCCAATGGTAAAAATAAGAAAATATTGTGACAACTATTGCCAATATCCACATCCGTCCACAAATTACATTTGTTAAGTCCGGTGGCGGATATGATCCACCTTCGCCCTGGTCTGAGGAGGGATGTGGGGTGGGGTCAAAGACCCCTCGAACTCAAGAACCAAAATATTTAGGAAGACGAGCAAAAAATAATCCAAAGCTAGTCCAAAATTAAATATAAATTACTTTCGCAGTTTTTAACATAATGAACATTGATGTCACAAGAGGTCAAACTAAGCCAAAAGTTCTGAAAGTGTACATACAAAATCTCGTTTATCTCAGGAACTTAAATTAGCTACAAACATTTTCTTAACCTCATTGGAAATTGCTTAAATGGATCTTCCAGTGCAGTGAAAATCATTCACGGGTCAGGTGAAAGGCTGGGGCGCTGCAGGTACCTAAATATTGCAAATTTGAGCAAATGTCTTCACTTAAGTACTAACCAGGCTCGATTTAGACGCACTTTGTACAACCTAGGGGACAATATAAAGCAGTGTTTCCGCGGTCATTTAAAAGCTATCAAAGACTCGCATTTATAGTGGCAACAAGTCAACGTTAGGTCCAGGTTGGTGTCGATCGAGGCTGAGGATACACTAACCATGCTATAGGATAATTACTTTTTGTCAATAACCTCCCAACAAAACAGGATACGATCCTTGTCGAGGCACCATCGTAATCCTCTATGAATCGCGCAACGGATTGTTTTGCCATGCCAGCTCGAATTAAGGGATTGACCTAACATCAGTTCACCGAATCTACCCAACGTGACTTGGTATGGTCATGACTTGTATCATTTCACTTACAGTGACGATACAAACACAATTATGTCAAAATAAAGGTTATATCTTTGCTTTTTCAAAAATTTGTTGTTGGGTAAAATATCAGAGATGGTTTACTTGATCTCAGATGACCTACCCAAGGTCATAGGTCAATATGCTGTTTTCGACCTTAGAAACGGGCCACGAATACATGCTGTAGATATTGTGAAGTTGATCTGAGGCGTACGTACTGAACAACGTGCATTTCAAAATTTGCCCACAGGCTTACATCGGAGAGGCCATGGCCCGTACGGGGCGCGGTGGGGTGGTCAGCGTACTGCTCCACGCAGCCGACCCGGGTTCGAGGCCCGGCGGCTTCCCTGAACAAGGAGCAAGCTGGCTCCCGAGAAACCCTTCCAACAGGGAAAGAGTTGGCGACGCCATATCCCTGCATTTTTTCGATACCAAAATTATTATGGCCCGTACAGGACCCCATGTCATCGATATAAAACAATATTGTTACAACATATTCTGGTCTTCGATGGCTTCATTTTGTGCTATGAATCTCAGATCAATAGATTACACATGCTCTCCATGCTGCTACTTTGAATACTTTTATATATGAGATCCCTTGACCTGGCCTGGTGACCTGACCCGCTATGAACTTGATTTGAAATGTTCATGAATGATGCAAAAAGGACCAGGAAAGCGCTATACTCAGTGCAGTAACGCTGCGCGCCACCGTTTCCGGGCACATTGGAAGACTTTTAGGGGTCACAAATAACCCCCACTTTGGCGAAGGTTAATGGTTCAGCGGATATGTATTGAGGGCTTCTGAAGCTCCAGCCCATAGGTGGATCCAGGATTGCCGATCGGGGAGGGGGGCACCTTCCCGAGGGGGCACCTTCCCGGGGGCACCTTCCCGGGGGCACCTGGGCCTTCGGGGCTTGGGGCACCTCCGGGGCCCTTCCCGGGGGCACTTCCCGGGGGGCATCAGGACCAGGGGGCATCACATTTGACCGGAAAAACCTATCATGTGGACGCAAAATCCTATTGGTGGGCGCTTATTTTCGCATCCTGGGGGGGGGATGGGAAGCGACATTTCAGGGGGCGCCATCGACCTTTCGGGGAGGGGCGCCGTGACCATTTCAGGGGGCGCCGAGGGTCGATCAGAGGGGGGTTGGGCACGTGCCCTCCTTTGCCCCTCTGGATCCGCCTATGCTCCAGCCACAGAGCTCCGTTGCCCGTTTGCAGAGAACACACGTCACAACAGCGGCGGCCGCTGAGTCTAAGCCTAACCACAAAGTTACACATCCACACACAACACGCACACACCCTCATAAGCCATTAGGCCGAACTTAGACTTGTCCTTAAATCACGGAATGGTGTTGTGGAGCGCCAGCCTCGCGTCATCCCCACTTACCAACAATCCACTAATTACCTAACACAGACCATCGCGAATGCAGCGCCAGTCGCGTCACAAACGTAGATTAAACCCATTTACGACCGTCGTTACGTGTTTGCAACAAAAACGATGTCACGATACAAACGGAGCATGCGGAGCAGTAGGTGCTTCTGGAAACAAATATCCAACTAGAATCTTTTTTAGTTCTGGTGGTTGAGGCCAAAATACCTACTAAAGGCACCATTCTCATCTATTGTGTCACTATATCCATGAAAGCTCTGTGTTTGGTTACAGTTGTCAAACTTCAATAAATTCGGTCGTAAAGGGGATAACACCAACCAAGAGCCAAGCAGTGCCGGCCGCCGACCGACCCCTACTACCACCCACTGAACCGGCACCACCTCGGCCCACCCGCCGGTCACGAGGCCTCCACCACGTGACCGTACTTCATAACCATATGCAGCGTCTAAAGAACAAACATCAGGAATGCGTAAATTTTAGAGCATATGAAAATTCGAACATCCTAAGGCTATTTTAACACTACTTCGACGTTTCATTGGGGTTTTTGGGCAACCCCATGGATATATATAAGCCCACACTCATGGGCAACGATATTTTGATATCAATGACCTGGGGTCAGGTAAGAACTGTGAGCTCTTCATTGGAAAGCACGTTGAAATCGACTTTAATGCGATAACTTTGCATGGGATGACCATCGAACTTGTATCATGACGTTACTGTAAAGAGTAGCCCTTGGTATTTGAAACGCACCGATACGGTAGCGAGCCGCGAGGGCGCGGCATCGCCTCGTGTCAACGGCGCAGTCCTAAGTTTTATCGGCCATGGGAAATCGGGATAACCTCACTGTACCATACGGTGGGGCATGTGAACAGAAGCATGCAGGCACGACTTTCCCACAAGGGTACTGATAAAGCAATGCAACTAGCAGACATTTTCTCACATCGGAGACACAAAAATATATAATAAGAGAACGCTTGTCGCTGAGCACTGCAAAGAACCTAGTCTCGTCACTCTTGCGCACGCACAAGCCGAAGCTGCAGCCGAGCGAGGTCACCAGCCAGCCGAGACCACCGCGGAACGAGAGGAGTGGCTGGTGCGCATGGTGGCAGAGTTAATGCGCTACCCATCGACTAGGACACCTCCTCCTTCCGGCGCGAAAGCACAGGGCGACACGGCTGCGCGTGCTGGTGGCTCCGCCAGTCGGCAGTGACTACCCCCACTCCCCGACTTGCCTCTGTGAAGGACAGACTTACAAGAGTTCACTGTCTAACGCCAAAAGTACATCAGCTATCACGGGACACGCACTCGCTAAGAGCAGTAGCAGCACTCAAGGGACTCGCTGATTGGCTAGTCGCCAAGCCGCGCACCACTCTGTGCACGCAACTGGATGGCGGTGACCAGGGGCTACTGCGTTCACCCTTCGCATCACCACTGAGGGTTGGGTTTGGTTATAAACGTGGAGTGTAAATTGGCTTAAATAAATTCAAACCACTGACAGCGACATCGCCGCCGTCCGGGAGCAGCACTTGCTCCAGCAGCAGGCTGTGGTTAGGAATGGACAGAGCCCTACTGTTATAGCGCCACAGTCCGGTCTAACACTCTTTACCACGTCTGAAGTTTTACAGCATTCATGTAGGAATATTTAAGGTATTGTATGCACTGTAACTCGAAAAGAACAAGCCAAGAAGAAGAGAAAATACTTGGAGCTACGAATAAAACGTTTATTTTTCGATAATCTAAATGGATATCACATCAGACAGGTTGGAATTTCTACCTCAATTTAGCTTAGCTCCTTTGGCTGGTTCCAGCACAAACACTTTACAACTACACCGCTAGTTTTAACGCGACGAACAAGCAGTTGAAAGCGGTTGGAATTCTCTGATTCTCTGAGTCTCTGATTGAAAGCGGTAAAACAACAGCTCCACTGAAGATCATAACAAGAAAAAATATGATGTTGTTGGCGACTGCCAATCACTTCTGGTTTAAGAAAGACACTTCGGTCTGTGAGTTTTGTAATTGCACTTAATCGGTTTGAGGTTTGACTAATCTAACTGTTAATCATTATGACCACCGTTACGACGTCAAGCACAAATTGCATTGTTTATAGGGCTGTGAGTATGATAGTGATATTGTATATAAAATCTGAGTTCTCCCTACTTTGCTTTGGTATTGCATGCCCTGTTCCCACTGTCGCACAATTGCGTCAGAACCAAACAGTCGGCAGTATTGATTTATTTCATCATTTGGGCTGAAAGGGTGCACCAACCTGCGGGGCCATTTAGCGCAATATCCTTCATCACAGGACTAAAGCCTCTCGGCAGGGAACGGGTTCTAGAGGCTATGAAAGCTGACGGTCTGCTGCTGTGTTGCTCGGAAAAGGGCAGCACCAAGGCAGCAGCAGCCTACCATCTTCACGAGGGGGAATTCTCTCATTGGGTGAGCAGATACCTAAAACGACTGTTGAGTTGGTGTTGCTTTCCTGGCGGATGGGAATTAGAGATCCTTCTCACAAAACTATGCAACCAGATTGAACGAGGCTTCAGTAACGTGTTGTAATATCACTGTTTTGCCATGCTGCGTCACAAAAGAACGCCCCTCCCGACAGGTGGAGAACGAGTACGGTAGCTTCGGTGCGTGCGACGCCGACTACCTGCAGCACCTGGTGGACAAGCTGCGGCAGGGACTGGGGGCCAACACGGTGCTCTACACCACCGACGGCGACGGCACCAGCTACCTCAAGTGTGGCACCACTCCCGACGCCTACGCTACGATCGACTTCGGACCAGGCACTGACGTAAAGAAAGCGTTTGATGTGCAGCGTACGAAATCACCCCCACGGACCTCTGGTCAACTCAGAGTACTATCCCGGCTGGCTTGACCACTGGGGCTACCCGCACTCGACCCGCAGCGCTAGTTCCGTCTCGAAGACTCTGGATGACATGCTGGCCTACGGAGCTAACGTAAATGTGTACATGGCTCACGGAGGAACATCGTTTGGATGGGGTGCCGGCTCAAACGGCGGAGGCGCCCAATTCCAGGCATGCCCCACTTCGTACGATTACGACGCACCAATCTCCGAATATGGCTACCTTTCCGAGAAGTACTTTGTCATGAGGAACACAACCCTGAAGTACATGACGGATGTGTCAGTGCCAGAGCCGCCTCCACAGCCTGAGGTCCGAGCTTATGGCACCGTCTCGATGACGGCCTCCGCCAGCCTGCTCTCAGCCGTCGAGATGCTGGACATGGTGACCGTGGCGTCAGACGTACCGATGACATTCGAGGAGCTGCAGAACGGCTACGGCTTTGTGCTGTACACGCACCAGGTGTCCGGTTCTTATTCAGATACAGCGGTGCTGGACCTGAGCGGGGTGCGAGACCGAGGCTATGTTTTCGTGGACGGCACACTGGCGGGAATCGTCAGTCGGGAGGAGCAGAGCTTCTCTCTTCCCGTCTCCGTGGAGGATGGCAGCCTCCTGCAGATCCTGGTGGAAAACAGAGGAAGGATTTGCTTCGGAGGAGCCATTAACGACATTAAAGGGCTCCTATCAGCCCCCAAACTCGACAATAAGGTCCTTAATGGTTGGAAACACAAGCCTCTCCCACTAAACAGCACCCAACTCCCAGCGTTCGAGCAATTTCTAGAAGATCGCGCACTGACATCAAGTCAGAAGCTTCCAGCGTTCTTTACCGGCATGTTTGATCTGCCCTCCTCCGTTAACGCTGCCAATCCTCCTGACACGTTCCTGCGACTCGACGGCTGGGTTCGAGGAGTCGCATTTATCAACGGTTTCAATCTGGGGCGCTACTGGCCGCTGGAAGGCCCACAAGTCACGCTGTACGTGCCTGGTCCACTGCTAAAGGCCAGAAACAACATCACTCTGCTGGAGCTGGAGGGCGCCCCCTGTGGTGCTGCAGACACGTGCCAGGTCACCTTCACTGACACGCACGTCATTGACGGGCCAACGCCACATTCTCATCGGACGAAAGAGCGGGTTTAGGGGGACGCCGCTTCACCTGGTGTCACGTATTGCGTGCCAGGCAGGTCTTGGTGCACCGCTCGGCGAGTCGCGCTTGCTTTTCAGCTGACTCGGCGCCCCTGCACCCCCTCAACTGAGCAAAAGAATGTACCCGCGCCTGAAATGCGTATCAAAATTGACAAAACAAATCTGGGATGTTGCCAATCGACTTCCAGTTCACCCACTCGGGATTCTACACCCATATCACATCCCATATCCAAATTAATATTTTGGTTGACAAACCCCTCGTTTTCCTGTATGAGTTTAAGATTAACTCCCGTGCAAAACTATTCCGTTTGAATAAAAGATGCAAAAATATCCATTGTTTGGAGAGTGGTTGAAATATATCGGGTGGCGGCGCAGTCAGTTAACACGCGCACTGGAGCGGGCCTCAGAGCCCACCCCCCCACACCTGTTGTTCCGAGATGGCCCGAGTACCGCTCATAGCCGAAAAGCGATACTCGGCCACATTTGATAGAGGTTAACGGCACCTCGATTCGTGAAATAGTTTTGAAAATCACCCGAAATTTGTTTTGACTTATAGGCTTTCAAAGTCAGACCTGCATTTTGAGATCGCCACAATCGCGCAGTCGCACCAGTTCACTTGCATTGGAGACAGAGTGGTGACGACATAACGCCATATAAACAGAATATGTCAATATCGTCTCACATAAAGGTCAAGGTCAAAAGGTCACAGGTCAAGATCATATTAGCACTTTCAAGGTCATTGACCCCAGTGCTTCCGGTCAAATGGCGTTACCCGGTCTGACGTATATTGTGATATGACGTCATAGTTAAGCCACCTCAATGTAAAGGTCAAGTTCAAAGGTCATTGGTAACGGTCAATCCTTATTTCCCGCCAAACAGCTGCTATAGTGCTAGTCACAGTATACATTATAGGTAGTATACATATTGTGACCTCATACGTCAATGACCTTGCATGACCTTGATCTCAAAATTGTTGGACAGATTCTTTGCAGCCTTTTCTCTATTACCCTGATCCGCTTTTAGCTTATTCCCGTCTGTTTTCTGCATAATCACGGCATTTCCTAATAGGATCCCAGCATAGCCAATATTTGACATGTATGAACTCGTTTGTCCTTGAAGATATCGACCTAGGTCAATGAAAATTGGTTATGATGTAGATCGCTATAGCCCCACCCACCCCCAACTGGCGTGTTTCTACGCCTCTTAGTTGCCGAGATCTTAGGGGGCGCTACTAGGCTCCCTCCAGTGCGCGTTAGTGCCAGACCCTAGAGACCCCAGTGCTCGGTGTTAAGGCGTGCTTTCACCGCGACTTCACTGCATTATTTCGAAAGTCGAAATTTGTTAGCCCATCGGGGTGCGTAGCCTTTGGCACCTGCTCAGCACTGCTGGTCCAAACATGTCCTTCCTCAGACGCAGTGAGACTTTCGCATTTAGAGCTGTACATACATCCATAAGAAAATAACAGCAAGATCCATAAATTGTATAAAAACACAATCCAAGTACATGTCCCTATACCCAAGCATCATTAGAAGGAATTTTTTGCCCCATTGAAAGTATACTGGTGCCCGAGTAAAATGCTTAGTTTCAAATATTCGGCGAACAGGCTTCGTTGTTGAGGTGGGATCAGAGTGCACTATCACTACCAACGGACGTGTAAGCTTGGATTGGAGTGCACTAGCACTACCCACGGACGTGTAGAGATGGGATCGGATTGCACTATCACTACCAACGGACGTGTTGAGCAGGGATTGGAGTGCACTATCACTACCAACTGACGTGTTGAGGTGGGTTCTGAGGTAACACTATCACTACCAACGGACGTGTTGAGGTGGGTTCTGAGGAAGCACTATCACTACCAACGGACGTGTTGAGCTGGAATTGGAGTGTACTGTCCGTACCAACGGACGTGTAGATATGGGATCGGGTTGCACTATCACTACTAAAGGACTTGTTGAGGTGGAATTGGAGTGCACTTTAACCACCGATAGAGTAACCGTTAGCAGACATAGCATGAACCCAGAATTAGTGGCATAGTCCAAAACATTTAACCCGAACCCGTTATTTTTAGGTGCACTTGCATAACATCCTTTGTAGTGGTTATGGTAATGAATCTTAATGAACTTCAAGTAGACAGGATCTTGCCCTTCGACTTTTTGATAACACATGTTCAAAAATACGGTCATCACAGCAGAAAAAAGGTAAAACAAATTCCCATCATTTTCTCACATCCCTCGGCCAAACATAGCTCGAGTCCAGCGGAGTAAGGCGGAGTAATTCGCTCAATATCATTCATACATTTAACTCTCACCAGATGCTGTTTGCTCCTGATACTCATACCAGATGAAGACCGGCTTACACACCTCGTTACCTGACCAAGTTTCTCGATTACCTTCTACCGCTCAACTCCCCAGATAGTTATTACCGCCCCACAATCACCGTCAAAAGGTAATGGAGTAGACTGTTTTGACACACTCACATCAACAGTGCAGGGATTCGAGGTCACAGTCACGCTCAGGAGTGAAAACAAATACTCATCTGGAAGAACATGGCAACCGAAATTCCACACTGAGAAACCAATTCTATGACAGCAATTACTTGGATTAATTCGTAAATTTACGTATAAGAAAACATGAGTTTGCACGTATAGCTGACGTTAGTTTTCCAAATAGTTGGGCGGAAAAGAACATTGTTCCGGTGTGCAAGAAGGGTAAAAATAATCCATAAATTACCGCCCTATTTCACTTACCCCACAGTTTAGCAGGATTCTGGAACGCTGTGCATGTGACGTACTGGTCTGTCAGGTTCCAACTTTGGTACTTTACAACACACCGACTGCTGAGGTCATATGGTGTCACCAACTCTCACCCCGTTCGGAGGGTATCATGGGGACCGGAAGAACGTAGGCAGAATATCCGTCCGAGGATTTGAACCAGGGTCAGAAGCGCGAAAGTCGACTGCCCTTCCTCCACGTCAATGCCTCCTCAGTCTGTCAGGTTCAACCTGTCTGGGCCCCAAATCAACTCGGTTTTGTCCCACGCAGATCTTGTGATACAAATTTAGCTTGTCTTTTAAAGAACTGCGCGGGAGGAGGTCTCATCTTGCTATCTTATCAAAGACATAAAGACATTAGCTCATCCGAACATCAAACCGACGGCATCTACACAAATTACTCCTCGGTGTTTCAAAGTGTCGACCAAAAATTATTGTTTTAGGCATTTCAAAGCCCATACCAAATTGCAGGTGCTGCCTGTATTTGGCTTTTTCTACTACTAACTAATCGAACTAATACTTCGGAACTAAAACTCGGGAACCGGAAGTGATACGGAAAATAACTTATAACTCGGGAACTGCCAGACCTAGAACAAAACAAAACAAATCAATGTGTTTGTATTGGCCCAAGGACTCAAATAATTATGATCTTGACCTTAGTTGAACGTCAGATAATTACATTTCAAGGTCATGTTTCATATCACTGGAATCCTTGGGTCATGCTCATTAGCATGATACCAAACCTAAGACTGTATCTTGTTGCGTTCGAAAGTCATGAACCCAAAAGATGTCAAAAGCTGTGACTTTTGAGGACATTTGGTGAGCTTGGTATTAACACCCGCACTGGAGGGGTTCTGGCACGAACGCACTGGAGGGGGCCTGTAGGCCCCCTAAGATCTCGGAAACTAGAGGGTTAGAAAACGCCACTTAGTAGGTGGATGGGGGCTATGGTTATCTACATGATGACCAATTTTCATTGATCTAGGTCAATATCTTCAGGTCAAATGAGGCCGTAAAGGTCAAATATTGGCCATGCTGGGATCGATTGGTAAATGCTGTGATTATGCAGGAAAATGGCGGGAATAAGCTAAAGGCGGACAGGTTCATAGAAGACGTTCAGAGGCTTCCCCACAACTTTGGGTAGGTCATTCAGGTATTGACCTTTAAGGTCACCATATGGTATACTATTTTACTTACACTTTGACTAACACTGTAGCCACTGTTTGGCGGGAAATGAGGATTGACCTTTCCCAATGACCTTTGACCTTGACCTTTGACCTTGACCTTGTATTGGGGTGCCCTACCGATGACGCCATAGCATAATATGTCAGACGGGTAACGTCATTTGGCCGATGCACAGTGGTCGTGACCTTGAAAGTGCAGATATGACTTTGACCTGTGACCTTGACCTTGACTTTCATGTGAAGTGACCTTGACATATAATCCCGATTATATGACTTTATGACGTCACCACTGGTCTTCAATGCAAGTAACTGGTCCAAGCGCGTTTACGGCGATCTCAAAATGCAGGTCTGACTTCAAGCCTATAAGTCAAAAATTTTCGGCCGATTTTCAAAAGTCTTCACCAATCGATGCGCTATTAAATTCTGTTAAATGTGGCCATGTTTCGTTTTTCGGCTAAGCGGTTCTCCGGCCACCTTGGAAAAACAGGTGGGGCCTCAGGCCCCTCCATCGTGTTAACCACCTGACCTCAAAATGGATGCCAGTTTGCAGATGTTTCGTTTCAAGAGCTTTTAATGATATTTAGAAACTCTAAAACTTGGCCTCTAGAAACTCTTCTAGAAGCCAAGTTACACCTGGTTTAGTCAGCCTCATTTTGGAAGAACCTAGGTTTAGAAATGATGTCATACCTCGTTGACCTGACCTGACCTGATATCATTTTTTGGTCCTAAGTTGTCACATTAATACCCTAAAAGCCTACACAGCGACTCGCATCTCACTTGGATGGCTCAGAACCATTCGCGAAAAACCGAAATGGGGTCCCATTGGACCCCCAGGTGGTGATAGGCTAATATTTAAATGTAAGTCATAATTTGACAGTTTATTTGTGTGATTGTCAAATGATTTTTATGAAAATTATGTTTTAGGTAGCTGTACCTAGTGCCGGAAATAATATTTATCTAGGACAAGCGACTTGCGTATGACTTTAATGCCGTGTTACCGTAACATGTTTATAACATTAATCAATTTAGGAAATATGCTGTCCCTGATTTGATCTTCTACAAGGGGAAAGCCCCTGTTGCCCATATGATATGCATAACTAAACAAGTAAATAAACATATTTCATGTTTTTCATACCATATTAACCCGCGCCCCGGTGGGCCTCCGAGCCACCTTCGCACTGGTGGGGGGGGCTGTTTGAACACCCCTCTCGAACTTGGCCCTATGCGGGATAGCGAAAAAAACGCGAACGCTGGTGGATGGCTCATGCAAATTGATGAAGAAGCTATATCAGTCACTTTTTGGCTCAGGTCAATATTGAGGCCATGACAGGCCAAAGAAAGTGGGGTTTTGAGGATAGTTTTTGGGCTCTAGCGTCTGACAGAGTTGAGTTAGAATCATTTTTAGGCACTATTCTCTTCCTCTCGTACGGCGAATCGAATGATGTATAATATTACCATACTAGGTCAAAACACAAAATTACCTGACCTCAGGTTAGGTCAGTCACTTTTTATGCTAGCAAAGTCGATATGCATATCAATCGACTAGCAATAGCAATCTGAACGCAATGACATCAAAATAAAAGCTGTATCATCATTTCATGAAAGGTTATTGACCTAAGTCTGAAAAATCTTTAAATAGCCCCAGATGACCTCTCAGAGGTCACAGGTAAAAAATTGCAACATGAATCTGGAAAGGCGGCCCAGGGTACTACGATTTGGAGAATATGAAGGTATTCTCAGAGGTATCTACACAAATACAGCCCAATTTTTGTTTTTCCCATGTGTTTTTAATGGAAAGGTAATGGCGCAGACTTGACCTTAGGTCATCGATATCGAAAATCCCGAAATACATGTTGTAGCACTCGATGGGTCTATCATGTGGTATAAGTTTCAATCCGATAGATTCATCCATTTCTTACTTATGTCACCTTAAACATTTTTTGAGGTGAGGTCACTTGACCTGCACTGGTGACCCGACCTCGAGATGACCCAACCTTAAAATTTTGGGGACATTTGCGGAATTGATCAAGGATAAGGTGTGCCAGGTACGGCGGCGCTTTGCGCCGCCGTTCTTGCGGCAAAGTCTATTGTATATATATATATATATATATATATATATATATATATATATATATATATATATATATAAACATGTGTTTATATATATTTCCATGGCTCTGGAAGCACACCCCTTTCCACTTTTTCTTGTATTTACCCTAGTATTTCTCTTTGCTTTTCGCCATCTGTTTGGAAATCCATTGTGGCCGGGGGCTGCGCGCTAATCACTAATCTGGCGGTCGGCCCCTCGCGCGCCACGTCAGACTCAGGCCGGTAGCCGCCCTCGCGCGTAAACGGTGCCGACCCCCGCGGCCAGACGGCACAGAACACGGGTCTTCGACCGCGTCGGAAACGTGGCAGTCTGCAGATGGTCCGTCGCAGCAGCTCACGCCTTTGATCAGTGCACTAGAGGGCCGATCAAGTCGGCCGATGTCTCTGTAAGACGTGAGCAATACGTTTGTCGGGTGCGACTTGAATTACTCATGGAAGTCCGATGTAATAAAACATAAGTTATATGTAATGGGTATTCCGTTTTAGCTGTCAAATGTTGTTTCCCTGGGAAGCTTCAATATTTCGCCCTGAACAGTACTGAAGGAAAACGTCGACTCGATAGGCTAATTGGTGATCACGCAATGGATCGTCAACCTCTGCACATGTCACCGAGCACCGCTGCACTTAATTAGCAAAATTTTAAATGTTGAGTGGGCGATATTACACCAACAACCGAGGGCCTGCCATCAGTCTTTCAAAAACGATTCTAAGCGTATTTAAATGAGAAACGCATCGCTTTGCATGCCTCTAGAGTGATTAATTTGACAATGTATGACAAATAATCAACATCAGGTCAGGTCACCGACTTGCGACGTAATTTCTAAACTCATACAAGGTATTTTGTTCTTCTAAAATGAGGCTGACAAAACCAAGGTGCAACTTAGCTTCTAGAACAGCTAGATCAAGTTTCTTAAGATAAATCGAAAGGCTTTGAAAATAAACATCCACGCGCTTCGATCTGTTTTGAGTCAATAACAAGATCACTAATCGTCAACAAAGCTCACGATTTTTCGAAATTATTCTTGTCCATAACTTTTGACCGAGACACAATACAGCAATACATTTGGTATATCATAGTTATGAGCATGGTCCAAGGGTTTCAATGATATGCATCATGACCTTGCATGGTCATTATTTGACCAGGTTGAGGCCAAGTTAAGGCAAACACATTGATGTCTTTGGCTTTTCTCTAGGTCTAATGGTTCCTGCGTTGAAAATGACTAAAAATGGTTAGTGAATATTAAATATGCGGATGTCTATGTAATTTTTAAAGCGTGAAGCACATGTTTGCCTTCTCCATGATACAGTGGGAGTGCGTCCATCATCACTCACGGCAACCCTGCACGCCCAGTTCCCCCAGGCCTGAGGATGGTAACATCAACTTGATTTATGTGTGTCGCGGCAGTTCTGAATGCCGTGATGTAGAAAAAAATCCATGGCTTTTCCTTTATTTTGTCCCAGCAATATAGAAACACAACTTTCTTTTTTGCCGGTTCTTTTTAGCAGTGCTGCTACCGGCCAAAAAGGAGGGGTGACGGGGATGTGAGTGAACATTGAACTCCTCGATGACAGAAAAATACCCCACTTACACCAAAAACTCATCAGTTTTCAGGCTCTTTGTGAAGTCTCGCACCCATTCCAGTTGAAACTTTGAAATTACCCCATATCCGGCTAAAATAGAAAATATTTTGGACGACAAGTGGGGAGACGTGCTCCCCACATCCCTTCTCGCCGTGGACGCCCGTGCGCTTTCAGTTCCATTGTTGACGCGTCAGACGCACTTGCTGAAACATCGAGTTTCGGCCCTTGGGGAAAACGTGGCAATCAGTGGCCATTTCTACCTCCCTGAAAATATTGCTTATGTGCAGAACAGGACATATTTCCCATCACCGGGCGACCATTCCAGCTAATGGTTCCAACAATAATAGCATTTGGGTCCACAAATACGTCGCGTCGCGCACTGGTGCCCATATATATATATATATATATATATATATATATATATATATATATATATATATATATATATATATATATATATATATATATATATGTATGTATGCCTATGTTCCAAGTATTGGATGCATTGGATTGGATGCATATGGGCGCAATAAGACCCTCGCTTTTGACGCGCCCTAAAACCCTAATGATGAATATTAAGCATTTCATGCTTTTACCATTTCATTTTGTTTTAATTCCCGACAAACACTACGTTGAGAAAGGTTTTTGGGTATATGTTAAGTCATGTTCAATTTTTGTCAGCCCTTATAAGAAGCATTTACGAAATCGTTGAATAATTAGCAACTGAAAATATATTGACTTAACAAAGCAGAAGACATTAAGCCTGGTGAGCTCCATAATAAAAACGTGATCACGCTCTGTCAGTTTTCTTAACGTAATGTCAAGGCCCCAAAACCATTATAATGTCATACCTCGTATCGAAGACATATTTAGAACTGATGTGTTCATGTCCATTATGCCTTTAAATCAAGACTTAATCTGAAATAATTAATTCACATCGTACAGATCATGGAGATGAATACACTCCGTGAATGATCTCAAGCAGCTGCTTGAAACGGATGACAGGAGTGAATTAATGCGCCGCTCAAAGCACTTATAACCATTATGCTATTTCCCAGCCGACAACAACCGCTAAGATGGCAGCTAAACTCTAAAGAAAGTCAGCTGGGTCATCAGCTGATATCCGGAACGGCGGGGCAGCTGCAATGGTCGTCGGGGCTGGAGTAAGTGTGGAGTTGGTTGGCTGGGCGGGTCTAGAGTGGAGGGGGCCGGTCTTTTCGGAGCGGCAGCGGCGGCGGTGCGGCGGCGACTGAATGAGAGCGGTATTGATCGCCAGGTCGGGGCGGCCGACCTCGCAGCCGCACCAGAGTCTGCAGCGGAGCCACACCGACCCCCTCCAGCCCCCGCCCTCCCCCGACCACCGGACCCGTCATGTCTCATCTCCCACACCTCCCACCACGCGCCAGACCCTCCTCCCCAGCACTTCCTGGCGTGACTTTTCCCACGGCACCTCCTTTCATGCCTGATTGCTGTACCTCGCTCTTTGTTTCATTCAGAAATGTAGCAGAATGTTTAAAAGCTCATCAGCAATTCATGGGTTTATGGGCGCAAGTACCATTTTGCAGTTTAGGCAGTTTTCTTCAGACGTCAGAAAACGTCCGATCATGTCAAAATAGTTGGGAAAATCTCAGAGAATAAAAAGTTTGAATATCTTTACGACTACGACTGAAGCCCATTGAAATGCAAACACACCTTTTAGCCACAGCAGCTTATGTGTCTCGTCTCCTGTTGCAGGTCATGCGTGAGAGGTCAAACAAATGTAGAGCGTGTGCCAGAGAAAATGTGTTTTGTTAACACCCGCACTCGAGAGGGGTCTGGCACTAACGCGCGCTGGAGGGGGGTGCCTGGTAGGCCGCCCTGAGATCTCCGAAACTAAAAGGGTTAAAAAATGCCGGTTGGGGGGTGGGTGAGGGCTATACTGATCTCCATCATAACCAATTTTCATCGACCTATATTAATATCTTCAAGGTAAAACGGGGTCATACATTTTAAATATTGGTCGTGCTGGGAACCTATTGGAAAAACCGTAATAATGCGGGAAAAATCGGAAATATGCTAAAATCGGCCCAGGGTCATAGAGGGAGAGTCCCAAAGAACATTTCCTAAAATTTTGGGGTCAATGTCACTAAAGGTCATTGACCTATGCCGTCTCAGTATGGTGTAGGGTAAGGGCGGGTAAGAGTAAGCAGGAGATAAGAGTACGCAGCAGCTGTTTTGGTTACTTAGCAACCACTGAGATGGTGGATAACCTGGTACAATATAGCAAGGTCAGTGTCTAGGTTGCACACAAAAATTCAACGTGCTCCCGTTCTTTCCGCGGGAGAACAGAGCACAATAAGTTTCCGGGAACCATTGATGTAACATTTCTTTACGAGGTAAACTTGTAGACCATGCTTCTATTATAAAAAAGTTTTGTATTACGATACGTCATCAGTAAAAACCTGGGCTGGGACTGAGCTGCAGGACCGGAGCTCACGCTAAAACACCTGCCAACATATCTATGAAGACTTTCTTCCCAAGGGGGCATGTCCGGCAAGAGTACGCAGTAGACCATTGTGCAAGCAAGAGTGCGCATGCTTAAAAGATAGGAAAATTTAATTTTTGCTCGGGACAGAGTCTGTAATTCATATTTGGAAAACCAAACATTGCAACATATTTCTTTAATTCAGAACGATATAAAATCATACAATCGCCTTGTTTGGCGACAAAAAACTTCGCGACATGGCCTATGCACCAATAGCACAGCGGGGCACCAATGCGTGCTCCAGCCCCCTCACTCAAAACCACTCAGGAGAACTTTGCCACAAATTTCTCCCATGAGATGTCCGTGGTGTCTCTTGGTTCTATCCTAATACCTCATTGAGTTCTTTGCATTTTTGCGGGAAAGTGTAAGAAGACCCACGTATCTTTCGGATAAGAACCCATTGGGACTGTTCTCAGAAGAGAACCTGCACTCGAATGCATTGTATTTTAGTTTCTTCGAGAAGAACCCAAAGAAGGGATAGCGGTTTCGAACTACTTCTCGGGAATGATCTCAGCTGATTGTGCGCGTGCGTGACGCTGCGGGGCTGCGTCGCCATGGCAACACAACGACGCGACAGCGGATGGTTCATTGCAGTGAGAAGCTTCGGGAGTTGAGAAGTGGAGCATGCGGCGCCTGTTTTGTTAAGGTAAGTTTGACGACACTTTGTTTATTGGTAACAACTGTCGTGTATGGTAACTAAATGTGGCTACTGGCCTATGGGAAATTTGCATTGTACAAAACTGTGGTACGACCGACCCTTTGTAGCAGTCCTGGCAAAACGTTTGGATGGGGCCAGCCCTGGAAAAATTTCAAAAACATTGTGTTTCTGAAGAAAAAAACGCTTTGCGCTTTGAAGAAGGGTCACGGGATCTACTGGCGATGTGCAGTTAGGTTGACATTACCGTCTTCCTGTCAGAGGATGGGTTTGGGAAGGGGGTTGGTTTTGTTCATTCGTCCATAGGCAGATCTTGAATTGCCGATCAGGGGAGGGACACATGTTCAGGGCGTCCCCCAGTTCTGGATGACGCCAATGCCAGGGGCGACAAAAATATATTCATTGGGCACCAAATCCGATCGCGATAGCGCTTATTCTTGCTTCCCGGGAAGAAAGTGACATTTATGGGGGCCCCCATTGACCTTTCAGAAAGTGTCATTGATCTCTCAGGGGGCATCGATAGTCGGTTGGGCGAAGGGGTGGCAGAAGTCTTTAAGAAGTCTCTTTGTCCCATAGATCAGTCTATGCATCCGTCAGATTTCTCCGATATATCTTTAAAATTAAGGTGGTCAAATATAGTTTATTAACCGGCATCTTAATGCTCGAATAGAACAGACCAGTGGCGGATCCAAGAGGCCTGCCCCTTAGAAATGTCCGAGCCCCAATAGTAAATGCATAGCTGGATGCTGTCCAAGGTGCTGGCAGGGCAGGCTCCCAGGCCCCCCCTCTCAAATGAAGTCCTGGATCTGCCACATTAACTCAAACGTTTGGGTGTTTTTGGTCCATTTTTCATTTGTTTTGAGCAAAGTCATTTCCATTTTCAGAGGCAGAACAAGTGGCGGCCATCAAAAGCCTGCTCGGGACTGCTGGTCTAGGTGGTTCGTCAAAGCTGAAAATCGAGGAAGTCAGCCTAGTCCTCGGAGATCAGCAGCTTTTAGAGGAGATGCGGGAAGTGAGTGGACCTCACGCAAAGCCCCGTGCGTTTGTGAACAGTTATCTTCTTTTATCTGCAGGCATAAGGGGCTGATCATAAGTTATGCCCCCTTTATAGGGGCGTTCGACCTCCCTACCGACGTCATGTGACTTCACTGTTTGCAGGCCACATCATAACAATTTTGAACCGTTTGTGTTGCAATATAAAGAAAACGCATTGTGTTGTTTTGTCGCCAAGTGAATCTTTAAGAGTCTATAAAAATTTGATTGAACACCAGTGCATTGTATTAACTTGGCGTTATTTCCCATGCCTCACCACACCAGTTTCACTTCTTAGGCATCCCATTCTTTTTCAGAAGACACGGTTACGTATGCCCATTTTCAGCTTCAGTTCTGTGTGAATTGTCCGCTTTTTTCTAAGTGCTTAACAATTTGGCTGAGACTAAAACACGAGGTCATGTTTTTGATTAGCTCCACTACAACAGTGGAGCTTATTAAAAATGTAACTTGGCATCCGGCCTTAGACCTGATTGCTCATTGCCACGAATAAGCGGACAATTTACGTGAAGCTAGATATATTCCTCCGTTAAGCGCCATATGAAAGAATCTTAGTGCGTCTTCAAGAAGAAAGGTAGTCGTTCTTAGAGTAGACGCAGCGTGAAAATTTCGAGAATATATTAGTTCTTGAAAGATGTATACGGCTTCTTCTAGAAAACTCTAAAAACCGGAAAGGGTGCTCACAGAATATTCTTAAGACAGTTGAGAACTGTTTGATTTCTCCTGAAAGAAGTGAAATACGTTTCACCGAAGAACGTAAAGAAGCGCATCACGTCTCGATATGAGAATCCCTATCAGTCTCGTTGAGAACCCTGACAGGTCTTAAAATTTGCTGTCCGATTACTGATATGGTGCAAGTTAAGTGCAAGAACTCTACGGGTTCTCCACCGGTTTTCAGTGCTCTTTTGCGTACGCTTACCGACGCACTCCGGCAAGAGTACGCACGTGACTTTTATTTTTGATGGGCTCGTGGCGAGTTTCTTTCAAAGTCATCGAGTCGAAACATGGACAATACATAGACAATTCTTCAGGTTAAACAGCCATATAACATTTTAGCTGTTAGACATATAGGAGAAAAGTGAAAGCATTTAGAGAGTCAAGTGCATACTCTTGCAAGGACTTCCCCTACTCCCCTATAGTGTACACTATAACTAGCACTATAAAAACCGTTGGCCGGGAAATTAGGATTGACATTTACCCATGTCATTTGACGTTGATCTTTTATCTTAACCTTTACATTTACTTATCTTAACTATGACGTAATTTTACCTCAGACTGGGAAACGCTATTTAACCGGAAGCACTGGGGCCAAAGAATTTAAAGCGCTCGTATGGCCTTGGTCTGTGACCTTCGACATGGACTTACATGTGCACTGAAAACCGGTGGAGAACCCGTAGAGTTCTTGCACTTAACTTGCACCATATCAATAATCGGACAGCAAATTTTAAGACCTGTCAGGGTTCTCAACGAGACTGATAGGGGTTCTCATATCGAGACGTGATGCGCTTCTTTATGTTCTTCGGTGAAACGTATTTCATTTCTTTCAGGAGAATTCAAACAGTTCTCAGCTGTCTTAAGAATACTCTGTGAGTACCCTTTCCGGTTTTTAGAGTTTTCTAGAAGAAGCTGTATCCATCTTTCAAGAAGTAATAGATTCTCGAATTCTCACGCTGCGTCTACTCTGAGAACGACTACCTTTCTTCTTGAAGACGTGCTATGATTCTTTCATATGGTGCTTAAAGGAGGAATACCGCTAGCTTCACGTAAATTATCCGCTTATTCGTAGCACTTCGAAATTAGGTCTAAGGCCGGATGCCAAGTCACATTTTTGATAAGCTCCACTGTTGTAGTGGAGCTAATCAAAAACATGACCTCGTGTTTTAGTCTCAGCCAAATTTTTAAGCACTTAGAAAAAAGCGGATAATTCACACAGAACTAAAGCTAAAAATGGGTATACGTAACCGTGACTTCTCCAAAAGAATGGGATGCCAAAGAAGTGAAACTGGTGTGGTGAGGCATGGAAAATCACGCCAAAGTTAATACAATGCAATGGTGTTCAATCAAATATTTATAGACTCTTAAAGATTCACTTGGCGACAAAACAACACAATGCGTTTTCTTTATATTGTAGCACAAACGGATCAAAATTTTATGATGTGGCCTGCATACAGTGAAGGCACATGACGTCAGTAGGGAGGTCGAACGCCCCTATAAAGGGAGCATAACTAATGATCAGCCCCTTATGTTTGCAGATAAAAGAAGATATCTGTTCACAAACGCACAGGACTTTGCGTGAGGCCCACTCACGTCCAGCATCTCTAAAAGCTGCTGATCTCCGAGGACTAGGTTGACCTCCTCGATTTTCAGCTTTGACGAACCACCAACCCAGCACTCCCGAGCAGGCTTTTGATGGCCGCCACTTGCTCTGCCTCTGAAAAAGGAAATGAGTCTGCTCAAAACACGCGAAAAATGGACCAAAAACACCTAAACGTTGAGTTAATGTGGTAGATCCAGGACTTCATTTGAGAGGGGGGCTGGGAGCCTGACCTGCCAGCACCTCGGACAGCATCCAGCTATGCATTTACTATTGGGGCTCAGACATTTCTAAGAGGTAGGCCTCTTGGATCCGCCACTGGTCTGTTGTATTTGAGCATTAAGGTGCCGGTTCATAAGGTATATTTTACCAGCTTTATTTTAAAGATATATCAGATAAATATGAGGGATGCATAGACCGATCTATGGGATAAAGATACTTTTTAAATACTTTTGCCACCACTTCGCCCAACCGACTATCGATGCCCCCTGAGAGATAAATGACACTTTCTGAAAGGTCAATGGGGGCCCCCATAAACGTCGCTTCCTTCCCGGGAAGCAAGAATAAGCGCTATCGCGATCGGATTTGGCGCCCAACGGATATACTTGTGTCGCCCCTGGCATTGGCGTCCCCCAGGTCTGGATGGCGCCCTGAACATGTGTCTCTCCCCTGATCGGAAATTCAAGATCTGCCTATGGACGGATGGACAAAACCAACCCTCGGCCCCCTCCTTCCCAAACCCTGCCTCTCAAAGGAAAACGGTAAAGTCAACCTAACTGCACATCGCCAGTGGATCCCGTGACCCTTCTTCAAAACGCAAAGCGTTTTGTCTTTTGTTCTTCGGAAACACTACGTTTTTTAAATTTTTTTCCAGGGCTGGCCCCATCCAAACGTTTTGCCAGGTCTGCCACAAAGGGTCGGTGGTACCACAGTTTTTTTACAAAGATGCAAATTTTCCATAGGCCAGTAGCCACATTTAGTTACCAAACACAACAGTTGTTACCAATTAACAAAGTGCCGTCACACTTACCTTAACAAAACAGGCGCCAGATGCTCCACTTCTCAACTCCCGAAGCTTCCCACTGCAAATGAACCATCCGCTGTCGCGTCGTTGTGTTGCCATGGCGACGCAGCCCAGCAGCGTCACGCACGCGCACAATCAGCTGAAACCATTCCCGAGAAGTAGTTCGAGAACGCTATCCCTTCTTTGCGTTCTTTACGAAGAAACTAAAATCGATGTATTTGAGTGCCGGTGCTCGCCTCTTCTCTTGCATGAGAACGGTCCCAATGGGTTCTCATCCGAAAGATACGTGGGGCTTCTTACACTTTCCCGCCAAAATGCAAAGAACTCAATGAGGTATTGGGATAGAACAGGGAGACACCACTGGCTTCTAATGGGAGAAGTTTGTGGCAAAGTTCTCCTGAGCGGTTTTGAGTGTGAGGTGACCTAGACATATCTCGTTTATATGGCGTTATGACGTCACCACTCGGTCTCCAATGCAAGCGAACTGGTTCGACCGCGCGATTCTGGCGATATCAAAATGCAGGTCTGGCTTTGAAGGTCTATAAGTAAAACATGTCTGATTGTCTTTAAAAATTATTTCACCAATCAATGCATCGTTAAATTCTGTTTAATGTGGCCGAGTATCGTTTATCGGCTACGAGCAGTTCTCCGGCCACCTTGGAAAAACAGGTGGGGGTCTCCGAAGTCCCCTTCAGTGCGCGTGTTAATACATGCTAACTGAATCGCAACTAAGACCTAACGAGCATGATTATTGCAAGTCACTGATCACTGCACACCACACCTGTTTTGTGTAAAGCGTGTGCCAGAGGAAATGTGTATTGTTAACACCCGCACTGGAGAGGGGTCTGGCATTAACGCGCACTGGAGGCCTCCCTGAGATCTCCGAGACTAAGAGGGTTAAAAATGCCGGTTGGGGGGTGGATGAGGGCTATACTGATCTACATCATAACCATTTTTCATGGTTATGAAATTTTACACCATTTTTACACCACACGCAGCTTGTTTTTGTGGTGTGCTGATGGGATTGTGTGAGTGCTTATCTGTTCACCGCAAGTCCATGATTGTGTTGTAACAGCATGCTTGTGATATTATTTCAGAAATCAAAAGTGTTCGTTTCTCCAAAGAACGCCAACTGTTTATGCTCTGATTCCTTGGATCCTTTAAGCAGGATTGTAGGGTGTTTTCCTATTTTTCCTTGAATGCAAGCAAAAAAGGTTTCAAGATGGTGCTCCGTTCGGGTTCGAAATTTTAGTCCGGTGGCAGTAACACCCTTCAATACAGTAAGGTATTAGAATGTGTTATTAGAAATTGTGACTATGTATATTGGGGACAGTCAATTCGTATCTTGTTAAGCTTCACAGACCCTTTCCTTTGGGGGAGACTTCCCTACTCCGGGACAATAATTGGTGTCCGTTGGGTAAAATTAATAACTATTCTTAAGTCCAACTTTCTCTTTACTTTTTGCATCTTAGTTCTGTGGTTGAGGTTTTAGTCCATCCTCTTTCCCAGACTGCGCTCCCACAGTGCACCCGTGGCCGCCTGACAGGTCGCAGAGGAAGAGATGGTGCTCAGGTGGTCGGAATGGCGCCCCTCTCACCTAAATAACGTCCCCTCGGTCCGAAATGACAATCTTCTGACCGAAATGACGCCATCTCAACAAGATGCCTCCCCTCATCGCAAATTTTGGATCCGCCTGTTTGTGTAGGCCCTATCACCTGTGATAGCAAATGTGCCCAGCCGCACAGTGAACTAACCAACCAAATAATTATATATGTATAAATTATCTACTTAGGAAAACAAATACTGAAGCATGCAGCTCCAGTATTACTCAAAATGTTGGAACAACCCTAAAAATCTATATTTTTTTACATTTATTGATCCTTCTTACGACATGTGAGGTGGGGTGTGAATTGAACGTGCCGTCAAAAGGCAATTGGTATGGCTTTCGAAGGATATAAGGTAATTTTCTGTCATGTGCTTTGCTGACCTTATATAGGACCCCAAAGTCAAAGCATTCGGCATTGCTCGAATCTCTCCTAACATTGCATCAAGTTTCGAGTCAAAAGGCTAGGGCACCGGTAGTCGCAAAGCATGAGAAAATGCATCGGGCTAAAATTTCATGCATGCTCGATTTCTTCAGCGCCTGTTTGGTCTAATGTATGAGAGACAACAAGTTTCCATGGCTATTCGGAAGCACCAGAAAAGAGCGATACAGTTCCTATCATGTTTAACCCTTGCCCCGGTGGCGGGTACGAGCCACCTTCGCCCTGGTGGGGGGGGCTAAAAAGACCCCCCACGATCTCAAAAACTAAGAGAGCTAGAAAAAAGCGCAAAACCGCAATCGAAAGCTCTACGAAAATGATATCGAAAATACTTCGGTCATTTTTCTTGTCAGGTCAATATCAAGGTCACCAGAGGTCAAAATAGGTCAAAATCGCTAATATGAGGTGTACTAAGAAAACCTCCTATATCTCAGAAACTATGATAGCTAGAAACATTTTTCTAACACCATTCGAAAGCTCTTGAGATGTGCTTTCATTACAGTACCCATGCATAAGGGCGTTTACTTTTTCGCTAATAGCTTCCAAACCAAACAAGATACAGCCATAGTTTATGCACCATTGCAATCCTCTCGTCAATACGAATCGAATGATATATGATATTGCTATGCCAGGTCAAATTTAAGAATTTGACCTGACCCAGGTCAACGGTCTGACCCAACTTGACCTGGTATAGTCATGATGTATATCACTTGACTTCCAGTGACTATACAAACACTTTGGTGACAAAATAAAAGCTCTATCTTAGTTTATTCAAAATTTATAGAGAAAAACACCAAAAAATGCTTATTTGACCTAAGGTGACCTTTTAAAGGTCACAAGTCAAAAATTTTTGTATCAGCTTCAGAAATGGGCTAAGAGCAAGTCGCAACCGATGTTTGAAGTTGATTCCATCCATACTTACTGAGAAAAGCTCATTTCGTGATTTTCCCCATGCATTGTCAATGGGGAGGTCATGCTCTGCACATGACCTTAGGTCACCAATATCAAAAATCCCGGAACAAATGTTGTAGCTCCTGGTGGGCCCAAGATGTGGTATGAGTTTCAACTCGATCGATTAACCCTTCTTTTAGTTATGCCGTCCTAAGTATTTTTTGAGGTGAGGTCACTTCACCTGACCTGGTGACCTGACCTGATATGACCTTGAGCCAAAATTTTCAGGAAAGATGTAAAAATGGTGAAGAAACAGCTAGACCAAGTTAAGCGGCGCTGCGCGCCGCCGTTTTTTGGTCACTTCGGAAAAACCCGAGGGGGTCTAAAAAAAGACCCCCACCCGGGCGAAGGTTAAGTTAGATCTGCATTGAGGTCTGCTGAGGTAGAACACTATACGTTAATAGCCTTATGTCGTCATTATTCACTAACATTTTCCGAATTATAACAAATTGCAGTTCTCTCGCCAATGTTTTTTTTTTTTTTGCTTGGGGTTTTCCGACGAACCAACCACGAGGATATATGGCGTTGAGGGTGAGGGGGAACTAACTGCGTAGACTGGAACTTGGGCAGGGTGCCTGAACCTGCCTCTGGGCAGGCTCTATTCCGCGACCCTCGGGTCATTAGACAGGTCACGTGAGGACGCGAGCGGTAGCCGACTGCGCCACCCAGACCTCCAATGCAAATCGAATGATAAATGACTGATCGTGCTACGTCAAGCTCAAAGGTTGACCTGACCTGATTTCAAAGAGGTGACTTATTACGATCATGATGTAGAGCATCCATCAACTAGCAGCGATGAGACAAACACAATGACGGCAACACAAAAGCTGTATCATCATTTGCTCGAAAGTTGTAGGCCTGAAATATTGCAAATCGCCTACTTGTCCTTCGATAACCTGCCAGAGGCAAAACATCAATCCTTGAGCATTGGCAACGAATTCATGACATTGACGATTTCAAGTCGATCGGAGACGTACACTCCGAAGAACAAGCCCTGCTGATACAGTGTCCTTCTGAATAAATATGCGAAATTTGACTCTACAGGAGAGGATGGTGAAAATGGCCCCAGATATTAATTTTTAGGCGGGTGGTTTCCAATCAGTGGATAATCAAATATTCAACTTCTGAATCCACTTCTGGTCAGCAGCGACACATTTGGAAAATTTCGTAACAAAAATTCATGAGATTCATCTGTTACAAAAAACATGGCTTTATACCTGTCTAAGTGCAATTCATCATTTGCTACAAATACCATCGAATCAGAGAACCCTGCGACGAAAATAGCCAGCAATCGCTCAGGACACGCAGCCTGCATTGGACGAGACAGCAGTGTCCCTTGGCTCTCAGAGGCTGCTCTAGCTTTATGGCCACGCATCGCTGCGTATTTTCTGCGTAAGTGCGCACCATGGAGTGGGCCTGCCGACGCAACGGAATCCCCACGGGCCCGAGCAGCAGCGTTCGCGCCGCTACGTGCCGTGATGATTTCCGATAGTGCGCGGTCAGGTGAGAGGGGACCAGATGTGAGCGTCAGGTGGCCAAGATGAACATACCCGGCCGTAGTCTGCCCAGGAACGTCGCCAGCGACGGGGCTGTGGCGCGGCGCTGGCCATTTGCCGGGATACCGTCCGCTGGCGACGCGCGGAGCCGGAGCGGCAACCGCTGATACCGCTACACAGTAGCCTGTCCGCGCACCAGCGCTATGTACACAGCAGAAGAAAAGGCGTGCGGCGCCAACGTCAATAGGAGAGATGTCATGGCACCTTATACGGCCAGGTGTTTACAGAGGTAGCAGAGACGAGACTGTATCAACAGGGAGAGGTGTTTTATAAAAGTGGCAACACACATACAGGGAGGTAAATTTATTCTCGTATTTCAATGAATATCTTGAATTTGCTCAAAAACTGTTTAATACATAGAGGAGTTCCTCTATATTTTACATGTATCCCGGCTATAGAGACAGAACCCTCATACCAGGTCAATTATAATACATGTGCGCCGAAGCTTTATATTTTTGGGATACCAAAAACATTCTGGTTACGGTCTTACTCCTATCTCGAGCTTACATAGGTCGTGAGGTCTGTTTCATGCTCCCCTGTTTAGTGCCTATTTACTATTATTCAGAGCTTGCATATATGCATGCATTCGGCAAATCAGCCTACCTATGCATGACCTCAGTTCCACTTCAGTTGTTTATGGTGTTATAGAGGACATATCTTACCACTAGCCTGAGTGGGGAATCGAAGCCACCACTGCTCTAGCAGACATTTGGCCCAAACCCTCGACTCAAAAAAAAGAAAAAGGTGAAAAATGCCTCCAGCTATGGCATGCATGACGTTCTGCAGCAGAGATGGGTACGCTATGATAATGTTTGGGGCTTATCGACGCACCAAATGCCAGGGTCATATGGTGCCGCCAGCTTTTTCCCTATTAACCCTCGCACGTACAGGAGGGTGTTGCAACCCCCTAAGGTTTTCCAATAATTTAAAATGAGCTTTTTAAGTTAGAGCCTTGAAAGTTTAAATAGCCTCTGGGGCATTCATTGCACCAGAAGTCAAAATAGGTCAAAATCGCTAATATGAGGTGCACTAGGAAAATCTCATATATCTCAGAAACTAAGATAGCTCTAAACATTTTTTGCGATACCATTCGAAAGCTCTTGAGCTGCTCTTTCATTACAGTGACAATTATTTTCGGCTCAGGTCAAAGCCTAGGGAGCTGCAGGTCACTGACATTGGGGATGTCCCCGGGAATGTCCATTGCCACCCATGCATAAGGGCTTTCCTTTTTCGCTCATAACTTCGAATCCCAGCAAGATACAGCCATAGTTGATGCACCATTGAAATTATCTCATCAGTACAAATTGAATGATATATGATATTGATACGTCAGGTCCAATTCAAAATTTGACCTGACCCAGGTCAACGGCTTGACCCAACTTGACCTGGTATAATAATGATGTATATAATGTGATTAGCAGTGACCATAAAAACACTTTGGTGACACAATAAAAGTCCTATCTTTGTTTATTCAAAATTTATAGAGTAAAACGCCCAAAAATTCCATCTATACTTACTGAGAAAAGCTGATTTCATGATTTTCCCCATGCATCTCCAATGGGGAGGTCATGCTCTGAACATGAACTTAGGTCACCAATATAAAAAATCCAGGAACATTATGTTATAGCTCCTGGTGGGCCCAATATTTGGTATGAGTTTCAACTTGATAGATTAACCCTCCTTTTAGTTATGCAGTCCTAGGCATTTTTTAGGTGAGGTCACTTTGAATCGCCACACAGACAATAGAGCTTTTTAGCAAAACACGTTAATTTATTAACTTCTTTGAATACTATACGTTTCATAAACAGAGTTCCTTCGTCAGTAGCTCACATCAAAAACACTGTAAATACACATACAAGAGCTAAAGTTCGAAACAGATCTCTGAAAAACACTTTGAATCGCCTTGGAATATTTAACAAAATCATCTGAATTACTCGTGATCTAAAGCTAACCGTGCCGCTGCTGTTCCTCACCTGAAAAACCTGATTTAGAGTTATGTGCCGAATGATCGCTTAAAATATATGCTGCCTCTAATGCTTTCTAATTGGTTTTGTCATGCCACTTTTAAGTATTTTAGCGTTCTCCCATTTTGGTAAATAGTTACACTTATCAATATGTCTCACTACGCTGCTATTTTCGCAATGGTTTTTTACACCTCGTTTATGCTCGCTGAGTCTTGTCGAAAGGCCTCGTCCAGTTTCTCCGATATAACATTTTTGGCATGGTCCGGAGCAGGGAATGTTGTAAATGACACTGTTTGTACTAATAACTTTATTTTTCTTCTTTAACAGGTCGCCTATTTTCTTTCCCGAGTGGATGCTTATTTCGACTCCTTTTCCTTTCAACGCAGATGAGATGGCTTCGGCATGTGTTGAGTTCGGTATCGTTATGCTTCTCTTTTTGTTTCTTCTGTGTCGTTTGTTTCGTTGTTTCGGTTTTCATTCTTGTCCTGGTTTCTTCTTTCTTCGGCTTCTTTCTTTATTTTGTTTGCCTTCTCTCGCAGTTGAATCAGTAATCCTTTTGGGTATTGTAAGTTTAAAAATACTTGAAAAACGTGGTCCGTCTCTTGCTTCAAAAACTCTTCACTACAATTTCTAAGGGCTCGTAGAAAAAGCCTAAAACCACTCCACTTTTCACTTTTTTGTTATGTGCTGAAACATAGTGAATGTAGTCTTCCTTGCAGGTTGGTTTCCTGTAGACTTTGAATTTTACGTGGTCCGGTCGTCGCATGATAAGTAAATCTAAAAATGGGAGTGTGTTGTCGTTTTCTTTTTCTATGGTGAATTGTATATTTGGATGTACATGGAAAAGGTATATAGATGATGTATTAGTTGTGGTGCCGAAGGAAACAAGTCTAGAAGAAAAGCTGAACGCTCTAAGCGAAGTGGACCCAAACATACAATTCACCATAGAAAATGAAAACGACAACACACTCCCATTTTTATATTTACTTATCATGCGACGACCGGACCACGTAAAATTTGAAGTCTACAGGAAACCAACCTGCAAGGAAGACTACATTTACTATTTTTCAGCACATAAAAAAGTGAAAAGTGGAGTGGTTTTAGGCTTTTTTCTACGAGCCCTTAGAATTTGTAGTGAAGAGTTTTTGAAGGAAGAGATGGACCTCGTTTTTCAAGTATTTTTAAACTTACAATACCCAAAAGCATTACGTTTGGTGACATGATTTGGTGTAACATGATTCAACTGCGAGAGAAGGCAAAGAAAATAAAGAAAAAAACGAAGAAAAAAGAAACCAGGACAAGAATGAAAACCGAAACAACGAATTAAACGACGCAGAAGAGACAAAAAGAGAAGCATAACGATACCGAACTCAACACATGCCGAAGCCATCTCATCTGCGTTTAAAAGAAAAGGAGTCGAAATATGCATCCACTCGGGAAAGAAAATAGGCGACCTGTTAAAGAAGAAAAATAAAGTTATTAATACAAACAGTGTCATTTACAAAATTCCCTGCTCCGGACCATGCCAAAAATGTTATATCGGAGAAACTCGACGGGGCCTTCCGACAAGACTCAGCGAGCATAAACGAGACGTAAAAAACCATTGCGAAAATAGCAGCGTAGTGAGACATATTGATAAGTGTAACTATTTACCAAAATGGGAGAACGCTAAAATACTTAAAAGTGACATGACAAAACCAATTAGAAAAGCATTAGAGGCAGCATATATTTTAAGCGATCATTCGGCACATAACTCTAAATCAGGTTTTTTCAGGTGGGGAACAGCAGCGGCACGGTTAGGTTTAGATCACGAGTAGTTCAGATGATTTTCTTAAATATTCCAACGCGATTCAAAGTGTTTTTCAGTCATCTGTTTCGAACTTAAGCTTTTGTATGTGTATTTGCAGTGTTTTTGATGTGAGCTACTGACGAAGGAACTCTGTTTATGAAACGTATAGTATTCAAAAAAGTTAAATAAAGTACGTGTTTTGCTAAAGAGCTCTGTTGTCCGTGTGGCGATTCAAACCGTCAACAGAAAACAATGAGGTCACTTTACCTGGCCTGGTGACCTGACCTGTTATGACTTTGAGCTAAAATTTTCAGGAAAGATGTAAAAGTGATAAAGGAACAGCCAGACTAAGATTGGCGGCGCTGCGCGCCGCTGTTGTTCGGTCACTTTGGAAAAACCCGAGGGGGTCTAAAAAGACCCCCACCCGGGCGAAGGTTAAATCGCATCTAATCCTATATCACATCTCACCATTCATATATATCACATATATTAATCAATATCACATCCAATCATATAGCATACAGACCATGCATCGCACCCCAACAAAAAATTGAAAAACGTTGTATTTTCAGAAGTTTGGAGCCAGTTTTCCGAAAGTATTCGGCCGTCAAATTTTTTTAACTTGCAAAACAGATGCTAATTACAGTGCACACATTTCTTATTTGCCAGCTCCCTTGAGAAATACATTATTCAATTCACAGAACAACGGCGGCATAATCCGTTTTTACCACAGTGAGTTCCGACGAACTGGCTGGTTTGGTGGTCTAGGGCTTAGTATTTCGCCGAAGCCCTACAGTCTTAGTTTCGTTGTATTGGTTGTATTATGGCCGAGACTTCTAGCTCCGGGCAAGCAGTTCTGCAACTTGTTTTATTTCCGAGCGTGGCGTGTCGCGACTTGTTCATGTTTTTGTGCTGGCGTGAAGGTATACTGTTGTCGTTGGTATCGGAATGGAGGCCACCTGATTGCATGTTAATTGTGAAGCAGAAGTTTGAAAGAAACACAATCAGCATTTGGTATTGGGGCAAATACTGTTAAGTATTTTGAATTTTGCTCAATGGCTGACCCTTTAAATTCGAAAGCCTCGGCATATTAGCACGAGCTCGACTCGAGCACTTTCCAATTCAACGGACTGGGCGACCAGGAGTTGATGTGACATGATTCCATTTTGGGGTCTGCCCAGGGTCGGATCTAATAGGTGACGAGGAGCAGACATTCTTCTAAAACCTACAATCTTCCCCTATTTTATGAAAAAGCTACGTTTTTCACGATCTTAGGCCTTATTGCCTTCCCTTAAACCACCAGTCAGAATCCGGCAATGCGTGTGCCGAAACCAAAGACATCACTCCACCAACACCATCTATGGGACAACGAGACTGCATTAGCCGACATGAGTGCAAAGGTTTGAGAGTGTGACTGGATTTTTTGCCGGAACTTACTTAAATAAGCTATGCCGTATGGTTGATGGACGTTCGGAATATCATCCCATGGTATACCTACGGGAACTGCAACCCCGCGCCACGCTCTCTTCAGGAATGCGTGGGGTTTAAGGAGTCACAATGTCTTTTACTACGATATATATTCAAAGAAGTATACATGGGCACATGCATACATACATGACTTGAGATCATTTCCATCGTTTGTCCCACTTAAGTTTTAAGCACTTAGCACTCAACCTCCGTCTGAAAAGGGAAAGCTAAACAACTAAGAGGGTGTAATCAGGTCAACAAATCTACTTTAGGTGCTTCTATTTGGTATTAGTGACACGACCGTTGCAGCGAATATACCAAGCTATACATTGCTCTCTTGCCATTTGTAACCAGCTGAGGCTGATCAATAGGCAATCCGCCTGCCATCTCAGCCTGCCTTGCCACTTCTTTTGGCGTTTTTTCTTCGTTGTTTCGCGGAAAGGCAAAATCAATGGTCACGAGAAGAGAGGAAGTATCCTTTCTCTTGGGTGTTCCGTTCCCCTTCTCAGCCAAGCAAATGCCGAGGCAGAATTAGCCGCACTGGGTCTTTGGCACCGTTGCCAATAACAGAGGCTCAGCATTCCATGCTTAACCTTTGCCCCAGTGAGCCTTCGATCCAACTTCGCCCCAGTGGGGAGATGAGAGGTGGACTCGGCTCCTATGCGAGACAGCGAGAACACATGAAAAACTGCAGTTAGTCTGTGAGAGATCATTACAAAACAGCTTCTCTCTTTTGTGGCTCAAATTAACATTGAGATCATGACAGGTAAAAACACGTAATAACGACATCATCTTTGGCTCTAGTTTCTGATTGGAGTCAAACTATAGGCATCTGTAGACTTCCCTTGCTAGGGCCGTCTACGGTTTACGTAACGCAAACGGGGGAAGGGGAGCCAGTCACAGTGTTATCAGACGTCACACATAGATGTCGTCTGGTCCTATGTGGATTAACAGACGTGACTGCAAAGGTTTGAGAGTGTGAATGGATCTGTTTGCCGAAATTTACTTCAATAAGCTATGACGTATGGTTGACGGACGTTCGGAATAATATCATCCCATGGTATATCTACGGGAACTGCAACCCCGCGCCACGCACTCGTCAGGAACGCGTGGGGTTTAAGGAGCCAGAATGTCTCAGAAAGTTTCAGGTTTACCTGGTCCATTGTACTGTGGCAGGGATATACACTGGAGTGTTCTATTTTTCGGCTAGACGATCACATCGTTCTGCCTGTCCTGAGAGACATTGCTGAGCCATATTTAACGAAATTAACACGCGCTGGTACGGAGCTCCGCGCCACCCTCGTCGGTACGGTGGGATCAAAGTCCCCTTAAGATCTCAGCAACTATGATAGGCAGCGAACAGCGGAGGGCAGTGTTAGATAGCCCGACTGGGTTGAATGAAGTGATGTCAGGCGCTTATTGATTGCCCGGCTGACATGGAAATTATATATGATAATTCAATACATTATTTTTGCATGAATGTATTTTGAATATAATATCATTAAAAAAACGAAAAAAATTATGTTCATATACCACCATATAATTCTGACACTAGAATGTCATTAAACATTTATGTTTCACGTAACTGAAAGATAGGGGAATTTTGCAGCAATTATCCGTCAAAACGTTATAGTTTTTTAATGAACCTTTGAAAAACAGTAAGCAAATATATTTTGCATTCCCCGTCCTCCCACAACTTTCGAAACTTGGATTTGTTTTTCAAGTAGAGTTTGCTTCGAGACAACTCGATCCTTTCATTAATTTTCTTTTTAGTTGGACAGGTATATTCTGAGATTTTAGGGGGGCCGTATCCATCCCCCTCGACGGGAACAGGGGTAGCCAAGATTCTGGCAAAAATATGGTTAACAGTCCAGAAGTACAGTAAATATGACGGGCTCGTTTCTAACCAAAAGGGGTATTACACAAAATAAAAATTGTTCAAAGGGTCACAAGTCATTACAGCTTTGCAAAGTTCCCATAAATTAAAAGCACGTCACATGAGAAATCTTCGGCAAAATCCATTCAATTTTATGTCCATCATAGCCATGTTGATTTAAGCAAATCCCATGGCACGTGCACCACAGTTTTCTCGGCCATCTTTAAATTGACTGAGACAGACACATTTATCGATGTGCTGAAAATTGGAGCCCCTCAAGTCAGTAGACACTTTAACAGCTTTACATCTAAAGACCATGCTGGTGCTTAGAATTACAACACGGGCAATGCAGGGATGCATGGATGAGTGGTTGTAAGAGCGCTAGCTGACTGAGCCCACGGTCTGGGTTCAAACCCCGGACAGGTCCTACAAATTACGGAAAATCAGTGTTCCGCTATCCCTGTCAAGCACGTTAACCATAGATGAGTAATTGGTGAGATTCACGTTGATCACTCTTACTCGTCTTTCCTACCATTATTAAGATAACTTATTTTGGTGGAAGTCTCCCGCGGACAACTGCCATGCCCACCTCGCAGCGTGCAGGTAATATTAACTGCAATCTTGGATCTAGTCCAGATGAATTCCATTTTTCGTCATTAGTGGCTGCTAAACAATGCATATAGCAATCAAAAGCCGTGTCTAGAAAGGACATTTCAATGCCACGAACGGTGAAGCGTCTCCTTGCGAGTTCGTAAGACTGGCATCGAACGCTATCAAAGCGGAAGGTTTCACACACATAAAATGCATTGATTGCACAGGGAACTGTTTAATTTAGCCATACTGTACATGTCTGCTGTATCAGTATTTTCTTCGTGGTTGCATGTCAATGTTTAGCAGTGATAGTTCCAGGAGCTCAACAATGGCGGCGTCCAGGGCTTTGTGCAAATGCATACTTTCTCCTCAAATATACCAGGTTAACCCGCGCACCGGTGGGCTTCCGAGCCACCTTCGCCCTGGTGGGGGGTGTTTGAACACCCCCTCGAACTCGGCCCCTATGTGGGTTAGCGAAAAAATGCGAAAACTCGTGGATAGCTCATAAAAATTCATGAAGAAACTATATCCGTCACTTTTAGGCACCATTCGCTTCCTCCGTCACAGCGAATCGGAGGATGCATAATATGACCATACTAGGGCAAAACACAAAAATGATCAGACCTCAGGTCAGGTCAAGGTCACTTTTTAACCTAACATAGTCAATATGCATACCAATCGACTCGCAACAGCAATTCGAACGCAATGATGTCAAAATAAAAGCTGTATCATCATTTCATGCAAACTTATTAACCTAAGCCTGAAAACTGCTTAAGCAGCCCCAGATGACTTCTCACAGGTCACAGGTCAAAAATTGCAACATGAACCTGGAAAGGGGCCCAGGATACTACGATTTTGAGAATATGAAGGTATTCTCAGCCGTATCTACACAGTTACAGCCCAATTTCTATGCTTCCCACGTATTTCCAATAGGGAGGTCATGGTCCGCACTTGACCTTATAAGGTCCCGGGATTTTTTCATATCAATGACCTAAGCTTAGATCATTGATATGAAAAATCCCGAAATATACTTGCAGCACTCGGTGGGCCCATTATGTGGTATTTCAACTCGATAGATTTACCCATTTTGTACTTATGCCACCTTTAATATTTTTTAGGCGAAGTCACTCGACCTACACTGGTGACCTGACCTGGGATAACCCAACCTTAAATTTTTTGGGAAAGTTGCGAAATTGATGAAGGATAAGGTGTGCCAAGTACGGCGGCGCTTCGTGCCGCCATTTTTCATGCCGTCGCACAGTGGGCCGGCGGGCGCTCAAAAGCGCTTAAAATTAATTACCGTCGAACTATTGAGGCTACATCAGCAATATTTTATATCTAGGGTTTTTAGATGCCCCCGACCAGTTTTCGAGGCTGTTATTGCTGTTTCTGCAGCCCATGCTCAGCTATTGGCCTAATATTACTAGGATAATATACATAGTAATATACTCCTCCGGATAACAATCTTCCTTTGCCTTCGGGATGTCGTTGTATGGAGGATATATGTCGGCATTCTCACATTCAGACCAGGGGCGTAGCCAAGGGGGCTGGGACAGCCACCCACCCCCCTTGAGGACCCCCTGAGGACACAGGTCGCGCGAAGCGCGGCTCGCCCGCACTATGCTCTATTACCAAATATTAAATTTCATACCAGACAGGGCTCTCTTAAACCCTCTTCAGCACTCTATTCTGTACAAGCAGAACCCTTTTTACCCACCAGGGCCCTTTTGGCGCTGTCGCAAGGGCCTTTTTTGGGGCGCCGCCCTCCCCTGAGCGAAATCCTGGCTACGCCCCTGATTTTGGCTCTTGGCCGACTCTCTGGTAAACTGCCAGGTTTACTTCGTATGCTGCCCTTCAATGAACACACAGCAAGTGTTTCTTCGTCTGTGTATCGTATTGGGGTATTTGCTGGTTTTCTTAGCATTTTTCTTACCTTAGTAGGTCTTGTGGGAGTCACGGTCACGTCTTTGAGAAAACCAGAAAGGCCCTGGCGCTTTGAAGTGTGTGACATGCAAAAGCTCTGCAGAGGAGTAACCAGCCTTGAAAGCGGAGGTTCGACGACGTTTGGAGCTTCCAGAAAGTGTTCCACATAAAGCCACAGGCTGACAAGGGCCCCGGCTTGTAGATGACTGGTCAAGGTCAACAGGCTCCAATATCCTCGGCGAATCTGCTGCGATGGAACACTCATTCAGCCACTGTTCCTCTTTCTCCAAGAAGCGGTTTAGGTTCCTGTGACTTGCTTGCCATTTCCGCTTCAGCCTTGCAATAAAAATTGTAATTTCCGACCGCACGTGTCTCTTTTATGCTCACTGAATCCGCCCTGTAATGTGTCCTTAACATATAATACATATAATACATAACATATAACTTCGTCATCCGCTGCCACTCTGTTGATACCAATATTGCCATGCACAAAGTTAAACACATCCCTTCGTGAGATCATTTCTCCCCTACAAAACCACAGTTCGCTAGAGCAAGACACCTCTCCAACTGAGTCAGGGGCCTATTGTTCCTCTGTACCAGACCACTTCTGATTCAAGGAAACGACCGTCTTATGTTTCGTCTCATCTCAAATTTGAGCTCTCGTGATCAGTTCTCGTGCGAAGCGACGTAATCATCTGATGCATTTAGTGTAAATCGAGTGGCAAACCTAGGCCAAGCTGCACAGTATCTTAAGCCCCGAGCGGCGCTTAGACAATACCCATATTTCCTGTGTAAAGCATTTGACCCAATGTGACCTGGAAAAGATTGCTTAAGTTGCAGGTCTACGAAATAGCTCAGAATTGTATTAACCGGGATTCGAGACGAATCCTAAAGGGAAAACTTGCCGACACTTGCCTTAAAAATAAACAATTTCTACCAATTGGCTTGTAACAGTGTAATACTATGACCACACCCATGCATTGCATTGAACAACAAATATGCTCATAATACGAATTCGGGCAAAATCGGGCAAAAAGTACTTATAAGGCATGAAAGTAAACACCTTCAGCTACTTTGTGGACCCAGTTTCACTGCGGCACAAGGTGATATATTTTTAAAACTTTATTTCAAATTTAGTTTGATCAAATATATCTCTGTCAGTAGCATTACTTGGTAAATTTGCTCCCCATACCTGACCAATACACGAAATGACGTTAAAACATGTACTAACATATTTGGAAAACTCCGTCCCTAGAACAAAAACCACAAAACTAATTTCTAACCTTTGAAACGTCGAAAAACACTTGTGAACACATAAGGAAATTCAGGCGATAAGTGCGCTCCGAAACGCTTTCGGTAGAAACCTCGTACTCAGACTGTTTCTGCACAGAGTTTTGTAGTCGTTTAGAAAAATAAGAATGCCATCGTGTTCTACATTCAATTTCGCACTAATGACACCCATAAAACAGCAATATTTTTGAACTTACGAAATCCGAATAATAAGCGCTTTTGAGGGTCCACGGGCCCACTGTGCGTCGGAAAAATTAGAGGGGGGTGTTCAAACACCACTCCCCCCAACGGGGCGAGGGTTAACCAGACTCTTGTTTTCTCTTCATATCTAGCGTCGCCGCAATATCTGAGCTCATGCTTCTGGTGATGAGCTCTCTCGACTAATTGGATTCCCTCCCGCCGCGAATAAAGACCGTAGGCCGGGCGGTGTCGGCGGCGCGCCGAGCGTGGTGTCAGAATCACGACGCGGCTACTGAAGCGGCCGCACCATCCGGAAACATCGGCGCTGCCATTGATCCGGCGCCGCTGGTGTATGACGGAGGGGACAGGCTGCGGCCAAAGCCGCCCGCAGGCCGCGAACGGCCGCATCGCTGGCGGCGCCGCGCACCGCCGCCGCGCGGACTCGGCCGAACGGGGGGCCACTGCCGCAGCGAGTTTATATATGGTGTCAGTGCTCGGATCTGACGCCGCCGGGCTGGCGGTACTTTGATTTAGTGGCGGCGTATCTCATGCCACGAGGGGATTACTGCTCTGGGTCAGATCTTGTGGTTATGGAGCGTGCGAGAAGTTGGCTGATATCTGTGACAAATAGCGGAGTGTATGGCCTTTCTCCGGCAGAAACAACGAAGCTTCCGTCACGAGTTTGAATTCCGCGCTGAGCTTAAGTCCCCTGCAGCGTTCGGAGCAGTTCGTTGAAACACATTTTAGATTTACTGTGTCCTCACTACAGGGCGTTTCTTGCAAGCCCAGACGCAAGTTTGATCCGTCTAATGCATTAAAGGGAATGGACCACTTTGTCAAAATCCTAAAAAGAACAAATCAAGAACAATAGAGGTTCTGAAAAACAGGACACAAAATTGTTCTCCACTTTCATACGCTAAAAACATAAATATGTCATCTTTTCTAACAATATGTGACGCCAACAAAATAACACTTAACACGCACGACGCTGGGGTCCCTTGCATGACGCGCCCCGCTGGGGGCGTTTTTCGCCCCCCCGCCTCCATATCTCGTTCCCCACGAAAGTTAAAGGAAAATTACGGGCAGCGTTCGAAAGCTCTTGACAGGAAGAAGAGATTTTATACCAATGTTTTATGTCAGGTCAATATTGAGGTCAGCATAGGTCAAAGAAGACTCCATAGACTTACAACAGAACAGTGTACGTTTCCCTCTCTAGATCTGCCCTCAAGGGAGCTAGAGCAAATCTTTATGCATCATTGGATTCCGCCCATCGCGGCAAATCGAATAATGTATAATATGACCTTGCTAGGTCAAATAGTCAAAATGACCTGACCTCGACCTAGGTCAGGGTCACAGAGTGAACTGGTATGGTCATGTTGCATATCAATCGACTACCCGTGACAATATAAGCACAATACAAACAAAATGGGAGCTTTATCTCAATTTAGCGAGAAGTTATTGGCAAAAGCTCCCGTGACCTGATATGACCTTTGAGAGGTCAGATGCTCAAAAACTTGGGGTGATCAAAAAATTGACCCCACTTTAGGTGAACAATATCAAAATTCCGAGATAGCAGATTTGTAGACCCTACTAACCTCATCATATTGTGGAAGTTTCAAACTGATCGGTTTGCTAATGTTCCCTGGGCGCCGCTTCAAACTCGTAATTTTAGGTTTTGAGGTCGGGTCACTTGACCCTAAATAGCTCCTTGACCTGACATGACCTTAACTCAAAAATTTGGTCAGATGTGTAAAATTGATCAGGAATAAGTTACTGTAAGTTTCGTTGTTCTGCGTTTCTTCGGTTTTGAGCTATCTGAGGAAAACCAGGAGGGGGCGAATTTCGCCCCCAGCGGGGCGGGTGTTAATAATCAGTGAAATCCCAATATTTATCATAGACTCGCGCTCAAGTTCCATTCACTGACAATTCACAGCGTTTCCGAGTGGCAAAAATCGCATGCAGTACAAGAAACATTGGTGCAAAAACTGAAAGGCAGATGACGTTACTGTGGCCGAGTGTATTGTATGGTGGAAAGATTATGCATATGCCTCATCTAAAGTAACAAATTCATAGTTGGATTTTGACGAAAACAATTGATACTTGTTTTGGCAAGTATGCGGGAGGGAGGATGTGATATGTGTTGGGGCCATTGGGCTAATTTCGGCCCAATGACGCTCTGTAATGGACGACTACTCGCGTGAAGTTTTCGGTCTTCAGGCAGCTGCATTCTGGTTCACTCGTTACCATGGTATTTTCAGCAAGTGAACGAGGGTTAGGGCTTACGACCAAGCATATTACTACAACCATATGGGAGATATTCGATCAGGGTTTGAAATAAGGCAATAAGCCCCTTTGCTTCGTGCTTTAAAGCAGGCGGACATTTTATACCGAGAGCTTTGGGTAAAATTAAATATGCCAATAGTGGTTTCACAACATGCTCTACAAAACTGCTATCTCAGTCCAAAGCCCTATAAAAGTGGGACACTCCCTTTAAACACAATTTCAGTTGAAGTTTTTGGGAGAGAAACCTCTTTAAAGGGAATGTGGCACCTTGGTCGAATCCTGGAATTTAGTGAGATTAGGCATACTTTTAGCAAAAAATAAAGAACCCACTCATGATTTCTCTGAAAAATATACAATAAGCTCAATATTTTGCTTTTAAAAATACTTCTCTAGAAAAAGAAAAAATATCAGCCTGTGGATGATGTCACGATCTGGCAACCACTACCATACTTGAAACGCTTCAAGGGCTTCGATTGGCTGATGCTCATCGTGACGTCAGCATATGTCGTCACATTAGCAGCTCACAACAATGGTCGCCCGGCGACGGGCTGATGGGGGCTGGTGTCAGGTAAGTATTAGCTTTTTTCTACGGAAATATCGAGTTCCAAGACAAATGAAATATGGTGTACCGGGTTTTCCGACTTGCTTTACAACTTGGCTATCTCAGTTAAAATCACGTTGTGAAGGTGCCTCATTCCCTTTAATGCACCCATAAAACATATTTCCCGTGCTTCCATCATACATGAACGTCACGTGAGTATGCCAAATAATGCAAGGACTTTCCCACGATAAATGCTTAAAAATACATTAGCTATTTCCGTTACACAGCTAATCACGATACGGCTGTACAGATACACGCACAGAAATCCAGGTTGACGAATGGATGGAATTCCCTGTTTAAAAGAAAATATAGTAGCACACAAGGCCTTTAAATGTAGAGGTAGAACGCTCCGCTCTAAAAAAAATGGCAACCTCTGTTTTACGTTTGTGACGTCAGCAATTGCTCTCGAGGTGGAGTCGCCCATTCATTCAATGTAAATCAGCTACGGATCGTGGGGTGTTCGTACGGTTTCAAGATGCATCTGGCGAAGGGTAGACCAGGATTCATTACCCCACGTCCACAAAAAACAATATTATTGCCCCTAACACGTAACCTATCTGCTGAGCTCCGTCTTTTACAATACACAGCGGCAATGTTTTGCTAAGCATTTCTAGGCGATTGCTGACGTCATCGCCATGGCGAATGCCAAATTTGCGGTTTCCATTTTGGCCTATGCTAAAAAGCCAGAGCGCTACCCCCTGGTAGCACACTTACCTAAAGGAAAAACCAACTAAAATGACCAGATAAGATTTGTTACGCCGAATAGCTCACGCTAGTTACAATATCAGCCAAAATCAGGACGAAACCACTCGCTAGAACAAAGGAATCTGCTACCTGATGTCACATATTCAGCCTGAAACTTATAAAGAGAGCACCGAGAAGCTTTACAGCACAGACCAAGATATCCAGCTCGGCGCGTGGTTTGCTGTCGATAAGACGGCGGATCCGCCCTTTATCCGTACAATCCCTCCCTGTAAAGCTAGCGCGGCATAGTGCGGACGTGGCCGAACATACTGGGCTGCAGGTCTGCGTCGGACCATCTGCCCAGCGGCTGCACTTAATTAACTGCCCGGGCCAGCCACCCGCTCGGCATTTTTTCCTCAGTGTGTGTATACCTTGACCTTGCCCGCTGCCCGGTGGTCTGAATAGCATTCCTACCCATATCGATTTCCAACCTGTGCGGTAATCCAACGGCTTGATGCTTGAATATATTATGTGCACTTATACAAAACGGACCACCAAAATTATTTATAATAAATGGGCCTCCGAGAGGCCCATTTATTACATATGTAAAGATACTTACCGGTTCAGTTCTTTCCCAGTTCTATTCGAACATGACGTCGGACGATTCTACCTCAGCCATGGTTTCAGTGGCCACCGGCAGAACCCGCCTTTCCGTTGCCAGTCATGGTCGTCCCGATTTATTTTAAAGTATATTTTCATTTTACAAATACTCACATTTAAAGCCCGTCCACAGCGATTTCGCAGCAAATTTGGGGTCCCACGGTCCGCTCGCCCGGATGGTAGGTAATAAGATCAGCTGTTCAACGAAATCACTGCCCAAAAGGCATATTCACATGCCCAATTATAAGCAATCAGAATCATTTGAACTCGTTTCCTTGGAAAAGCCTAGCTTAGCACATCCACTTTATGGCATCTAAAACTTCAAAATTATATTTGTGACAAGTTTATGAAAAAGTATTACGCACATAATGGTATTTTGGACCAGAAAATACGCACAGCCCGCATAAGTTACCGGCAGGCAGCTGAGAAAGGCAAAATGCAAATACACTCTGATGATCCGAACGAACATCCCCTCCGGATATGCGGACGCGAGTCATGCCATTACACCCCGATGCATTTGAATAGCCATCGCCTGCGATCTTAGGCATGTGTAAAATGCTGTGAACCGGTCTTCACAGTGATCCCACTGCCTGGAGCCATAAATGATGATATATGAAACCGTAGAATCATTGTGAGAGAAGCCTGGTGTGCATCAGCTATACCTGACTCGTGCATAACTCGGCCAACTTGTCAGTGGTCATTACCTCGTGATCAGCAGCCTTGGGCGGGAAGCGATCGTGTCTTTCTCGGACGCGACCACCCCACTCGCACAGTAAACACACTGGCACACGTCGAAGTGCCAGTGCACACTTGTGAGACAGCTCGAGCACGTGCAGATAACCAGCACCACTATCCAGTCACACGCAGGGCGGACGCAGACCCGAGTTTTGGGGGACCAAACCCATGTCTGCTCTCTTCCTGGGGGGGTGGGAGCGAAGATATTTTTGCTCTACAGACCTAGTGTTAACACCTTTTTCAGTGCTCGACAGACCTAGTATAAGCTACCTCTCCAGTACATAATCGCTTTCGGGGGGGGTGGAGCGAAGATTTTTGCTCTACAGACCTAGTGTAAACACCTTTTTCGAAAAATTTTCCGGGTTTGGGGGCCAAAGATAGTTTGGCCCTCCCCATCCAGCGCTTTGGGGGGCCATGGCCGGAATGCCCCCCTGCGTCCGCCAATGGTCCACGCTCTCTTTCGACGCTTGTCGAACACACTGGGCTGGCGGTGTGTTGGGTGGGGCCGCCAGCGACAACCTCATAGCTGCAGGTTCAGAATCGGCTGCAGCTGGCGGCGATTAAAGCTGTGGCTGACCGTCAGCTGCAGGCTGACGACTGTAAGTCAGCCGACCAGCCCTCACCACGTGCCGAATCACCCGATCCGTCTCCCCGAACTGGTAAATCAGGTGCTCCCACCTGGGTGCGTCCAGCACCACCATGTCACCCTGTTTGCCGACCTCTAGCGATCCGTGAGAGTGAGCGTAGCCGAGCGAGGCGGCTGCGTTGATGGTGGCGGCCGCCAGTGCCTCCGGCATCGTCATCTTCAACGTCACACACGCCAGGTGCATGGCCAGCGGCATGGACAGGCAGTAGGCGTTAGGGTTGAAGTCAGTGCCGAGAGCCACGGGTACGCCCTCGGCAATCAGGCTGCGGACCGGCGGCGCCGGCAGCCGCAGCATGTAGGCTGTGGTGGGGAGGATGACGGCCACGCTGCCGGCCGCAGCCATGGCGCTGATGCCAGCGGCCGACACCTCCTCCAGGTGGCTGATGGCAGTCGTACCTAGGCTGGCACCCATCTCCGCCGAGTGGAGGCAGTTCAGCTCTTCACCGTGGAAGTTGAGCAGCAGTCCTTCACTTTTGCCCGCTTCCAGAATCCGCCTGGTCTCCTCCACATTGAACACGCCCTTTTCGCAGAAGACATCGATGCTGTCAACATGGAGGTCTCCACTGTGGCGCAGACGGACAACCTCCGGCAGCATCTGCTCGATGACAGCAGCCGTAGCCTGCTCCGACGTCATGTCTTTGGGGATGGCGTGGGCGCCGCAGAAGGTGGCCGAAATCTCTAGCGGCGCACTGCTCCGCGCTGCCTCCAGCACGCGCAGCATCTTCAACTCGGTGGCGGTGTCCAGCCCGTAGCCGGACTTGCACTCGGCCAGGGTGGTGCCGTGTCGGGACATGCGCCGCAGTCGGCACAGCAGCGACTCCAGCAGCTCCTGCTCGGTGGCGGCGCGGGTCCGCTCCACTGTGAAGTGGATGCCACCGCCTGCCGCGTGCACCTCCATGTAGCTGGCGCCCGCCAACTTCATGGCAAACTCGTGGACTCGGTCACCAGACCAAACCGGATGTGTATGCGCGTCCACTAGGCCGGGGAGCAGCACCCCTCCGGCAGCATCCAACACCAGTTCAAACTTCTCCTCAGAGTACTGGGCGCGCACCTTCGCGGTGGGGCCCAGTGCCGCGATCTTGCCGTCAGAGTCGACGGCCAAGGCCAGCCCGTCACTATCTGGCGCGGTCATCACAGCCAGCTTGTCCATCTGCGCTCCGCTCAGTCTGCGCTCGCCACTTGCACATACCTGCACCACTTGCTTCGCCGAATGCACGAGAAGTCGCATCACGAGAGGAGTGTGACCGCTGTGTGGTTCACCCGCGCCCGACTGGCGCCAGCACGGCCACGCCACCCTGCCAAACAAACCGGCCCGGCTATCTGACGTCCCATCTGGACGTCCGCGGTGTCGCCCCCAGCCGCCCGACACCACAGTCGCGTCCCCTATTTACATCATGCCTGTATGTGCCGCGCTGCTGAAAAATATTCCGCTTCCACACCGTTCATTGGTGAATCTGGATACGCTACATAAAATGCGGCGCCGTATGTCCGTGCAGACACGCTCCACCTCAGGCAGCCAATGGGTGGATGTAAATTACGGCACCATTCGCAAGCGGTAAAATATCACAGTTGGGAGTGCAATGGCTATGCAGAAGCAAGTATAAACGTGCCTAGATGTTCTAGCTTGTAGTCGCAGATTAATCACGTTGCACATGTTTCTTCCGTGGCGGATGATTCTCTGACCACTGTTCTAGTGCAGGCATAGCACCCGTCCTAACAGTTACAGCAAACCAGCCTCGTGGCACAGCTGGCAAAATCGCCATGCTTGGGTTTGGAAGACTCTGGTTCAAGGCTGCCCTGGAGCAGCCGTTTCCGCGGCCGCCTCGTGCCCAGGAGCTGACGGTAGACTAGGTAGTGCGCAATGCAATAGTGAAACCAACTCCGTGTCAGCCGACGTTCCTGTTTGTGAGTCCACGGACCTGACCGGCTTTTAACACGCGCACTGGAGGGGGGCCTCAGGGCCTTCCCACCTGTTTTTCCAAGGTGGCCAGAGAACCGCCCGTAGCCGAAAAACGATACTTTGCCACATATAACAGAATTCAATAGCGCGTCGATAGGTGAAGACTTTTTGAGAATCGGTCGAATTTTTTTTACTTATACTAGGCTTTCAAAGTCAGACCTGCATTTTGAGATCGCCAAAATCGCGCGGTCGGACCAGTTAGCTTGCATTGGAGACCGAGTGGGGACGTCATAATGTCATATAACCGGGATTATATGTCAAGGTCACCTCAAATGGAAGTCAAGGTCAGGGTCAAGGTCACAGGCCAAGGTCATATATTCACTTTCAAGGTCACTGACCACAGTACTTCCGGTCAAATGGCGTTACCCGGTTTGACATACATTATGCTATGACGTCATCGATAGAGTACCCCAATACAAAGGTCGAGGTCAAACGTCAAGTTCAAAGGTCATTGGGAAAGCTCAATCCTCATTTCCTGCCAAACATTCGCCATAGTGTTAGTCAAAGTGTATATTATAAGTAGTATATCATATTGTTAACCTTTGAGGTCAATGACCTTGAATGACCTTGACCCAAAAATTGTAGGGAAGGCTTTTGAGACCTTCTCTCTATGACCCTGGTCCGCATTTAGCTTATTCCCGCCATTTTCTTGCATAATCACGGCATTTACCAATCGGTCCCCAGCATGGCCAATATTTGACATTTATGACCTCGTTCGACCTTGAAGACATTGATCTAGGTCGATGAAAATTGGTCATGATGTAGATCACCATAGCCCCCACCCACCTCCCTAATGGCGTTTTTCTGCACCTCTTAGTTTCCGAGGTCTTAGGGGGCCTACCAGGCCCCCTCTCCAGGTGCGTGTGCCAACCCCCTCTCCAGTGCGGGTGTTAACACCCGCCCCGGTGGGCCTCCAAGCAATCTTCGCCCTGGTGGGGGATTTGAAACACCCTATCGGTCTCGGCTCCTATGCAAGATAGGGACAAAACGCGAAAGCTGGTGGATAGCTCATAAAAATCAATGAAGAAACTACATCAGTCGCTTTTTGGCTCAGGTCAATATTGAGGTCGTAACAGGTCAAAGAAGGTGACAGGTTAGAGAAGAGCTTCTGGGCTCTAGCATCTGGCAAAGTTGAGTTATAATTCATTTTTAGGCACCATTTGCTTCCTCTTGTTACGGCAAAACGAATTATGCTATATATGAATATACTATGTTAAAACATAAAAATGGCATGACTTAAGGACCGGTCAATGTCACCATCTGACCTAGCACAGTCAATATGCATATCAAACGACTCCCAATAATGCTCCAAACATAATCGTAACAAAATAAAAGCTTTATCACCATTTTCTGTGACGTTATTGACCCAAGTCTGAAAACCTGCTTAAATAGTCCCAGATGACCGTTCAGAGGTAACAGATGCAAGCTTGCAACATGAACCAGGAAAGGGACGCAGGACACTACGAGTTGGAGAATAGGAAGCTTCTCCAATTTCCAAGCTTTATCTACAGAAAAAGTTATTTTTCAACCCATTCCCGTTTCCCCCATACATTTCCTATCGACAGGTGATGTTCCGTACCTGACCCTACGCCATCGATATGAAAAATCCCGGAATAAGTTGTGCAGTACTCGGTGAGCCCATTCTATGATATGAGCTTCAATTGGATAGATTTGCCCTGTTATTACGATATCTGACAATTTTCTGGAGGTGTGGTCACTTGACCTACACTGGTGACCTGACCTGGGATGACCCAACTTTAAAATGTTGTGAAAATTTGCAGACTTCACGAAGGATAATGTGTGCCAAGTACGGCGGTGATTCGCGCCACCGCTTTTTTGTGTGCAGCCGGATAAAAACCAAGGGGGTGTTCAACCACCACCAGGGCGGGTGTTAAAGTGATCCATCGGTCAGGTCTCTCGCCTGCGGCCCTCGTGTAAAGGCTCGGCTTCTGCCGAGCGCTGCGGCTTGGAGAGACTGGATCAGCCTATGCGCGGTAGAATGCGGTGACACTGTCCGGTAAGGGTGCCGGCAAATGGAAACCTCCACTTTGTTCATAGTGTGAGTGCATTGAATAGCTACTAGCTATAGCTAGTATATTAACGCAAAATGTTCCCAGTCAGCCTATGCGCGGTGAATGCAGTGACACTGTCCGGTAGGGTGCCGGCAAATGGAAACCTCCACTTGTTCATAGGTGAGTGCATTGAATAGCTACTAGTTAGCTAGTATATTAACGAAATGTTCCCGTGCTTGCGCGGTGAATGGTGACACTGTCCGGTAAGGGTGCCGGCAAATGGAAACCTCCACTTTGTTCATAGTGTGAGTGCATTGAATAGCTACTAGCTATAGCTAGTATATTAACGCAAAATGTTCCCAAGTATAGGGGAAACGCAAATACAAACGAAATGCGATTACGGTTAGTATATATATATATATATATATATATATATATATATATATATATATATATATATATATATATATATTATTGTTGTGAACTCCAAGTAATCAAGAATTAATGAGGCGGTTAAGAACGAAAATAAAAGAAAAAGACAAGAGAGAGAGAGAGAGGGCGGAGAGAGAGACAGAGAGAGAGAGGGGGGAGAAGGGAAAGGGGGAGATAGGGAAATTACAGTACGGGAAGAGGTGCGCGGTCACAGTTGGTAAGGGCAAGTTGAACAGGACAGGAGGAGCAGGTAAGGTTAAACCCTTGACATAGCTCCTCCTTGTCTTATAATTCGGTCATATTACGGAATACAGAAAGGTTCTGACTACCGCTAAGATGAACTAAAAATGGAATGAATGAGGGCATACGACATGATGAGAGGAAGGACTGCACATGAAGTTTTATTCTATATTGGCCAGTCTCTATACATAAGTTTATAAGTTTTACCTATTTCCACATGAAACCTAGTACACTTCCTAAACAGCTTCTCAGTGACTGTTTTAAAGAATGACTTAGAAAGAGGCCAGAAACCAGAGACCAGAAAACTTCTTGTTTAGGCCCTTGTGTTCCCACATATACAGTATTGTTTGACTGTGTGGGGAGGATGCAATGCCACTCAAAAACATCGCGTCCAGAAAGTTTTAAATTTTGGCGCACGCATCGTAAAGGGACTGAGCAGGCGTGAGCACGTGACCCCAGCCCTCCAATCCTTGGGCTGGCTGACGTTTCCCGATTTGCTAAAGAAACGGGACATAAAAGTTATTAGTAGACTGCTCTCCGACGACTCTGGAAGTGCACTGTCACGGTCAGTTTCGCGTCACTCCGAAATCTCTAGCCGGAGCACACGCGGAACTGACCGTGATATGCTAGAACTCCCAAGGGTGCGAACGGAGCAAGCCAAGCATAGTTTTCGCTTCAGAGGGGTAGAAGCACGGAACAGTGGGATGAGAGAGCTAATTATATGTATGGTGGGCATTTGGGAAAGAGGATAGGCTAAAATGAACTACCGCATTTCTTTTAAAATTGTTATCTACAACGGTCATGTTCTGTAAAGTATTGTGTGGTTTACGAAAGTGTGTGCTCCCCTATGTGTGCTGTGTCCTTGTAATTGAGGGGCTGAAAAGCCATATCTTATGGAGACCTCAATATACATCTACATCTACATCTACATCAGGTATATCATTAATTGCAGGTATTCCACTGGCGACAACGTTATTCCAGACCTTAGGACAGCTGATTGAGACTGCAAATGTTCTATATACTGTTTCTTCTGGGGGTTCTTTGAAGTGCATTATCCGGCGTGTTCATCTAGTGGTGTGATTTAGTTTGAACGAATTTGCAAACACTGGAGGCAGCCTTCTATGAATGAAACCAGGTAGGATTAGTAATTTTTGCTGTTTTTTCAGGTCAGTAGCTTCAGAAAGTTACGTTTTTTAAAGATCGGACTTGAAGGTGACCTTGGTTCAGCAAAGTCAATAATTAGTATTATCATTTTCTGCAAGTTGATTAATTTGGTTAGGCTTGTTTCATAATTTGACCCCAAGCCAAAGCACAGTACCCCAGATATGGGAGGATTAGAGCATTGTAGAGCATAAAGAATGTTGTATGTATTAACATGAACTTTGCCCTAGATATTACTCCAATATTACTTACAAGTCATGGAGATATGAGTTTTCCATTTGAGGTTTTCATCAATATGCACGCCTCAATATTTTATAGAATAACCGTCTGATTTGCTGATTGTTAAGGGAGATATGTATATGAGGCTTAATTTCATTTATGCAATATATCTGATAGAAAGTTTTAGCAATGTTAAGAGTAAGTCTGTTGGAACATAATCAGTTGTAAATTTTAGGTGATATTGTTATTTTGATTGTTATAGTTTATTGATATTTTAGTTGTAGATTGTTAAGGGAGATATTGATATCGGGCTTAATTTCATGTATGCCATATATCCGATAGAAAGTTTTAGTAATGTTGGAACATAATCAGTTGTAGATTTAAGGTGATTATTTATTAATCACAACTTCATCATCTTTCAGGTTATTTCTGGAAAAGAAAAGAGAAGTGTTGTTTGCAAAGAGGTAGTTATTTGGAATCAAGGAAGCTTTATAAATATCGTTTATGTAGATTAACCCTCGCCCCACCGAGCCATCGATGGCCCCTCCTAAGGTTTTTTCAGGATTGCAGAAAAACAACGAGACGCAGCACCACGTTGAGGGATCTATCTCTCAGTCCATCATTTTCCCACAATCCTTGAAATTTTTTACCCCATGTCACCCAAGGTCAGGTCACCAGGCGAGGTCAACCAAGGTCTTCTCACTTCAACTTTTGAGCTCTATAAGAGCTAAGTTTTGTCAGTCGATCGATTTGAAACTTCCTGCACTTCATGACCCCGCCAGGGTCTACAAGGTGTTTATCCGGAATTTTCCGATTTCGTGACCTGAGGTCAGGATGGGAAAAAGCTGTCTTATGATCTAAAAGCCACAAAAACGATTGAAAATGCTTGGCTTGCTTAGAAAAGTGTTCTTGGACACCCCTTCACGGATCCCAGGGGTCACATTTTCCCTTTGACCTCTACAAGGTTATCCAAGGTCACCAGGGATCAAAAACTGTATTTTGGCAATAACTTCTGACCTAATTAGGCTAGAGCACTGAATCAAACACCATCGTGTATGTATCATCACTGGCTTTCATTTGATATACAGCAAGGTCACTTTCTGACCTTTGTTGGCCTCAGATCATATGAGGTCACGAAGTGACCTCTGGAGGTCAAACCACTGACGAGAGGTCATTATGTTTCCATAGTGGACAAAGGTCTGGCATTTTCCTATCCAATGTAGGTTACCAAATCTCAATACCTCTAATGGAATAAGAGTTATGCCCAGTTTTCTTAAGTATTGCATATTTGAGTGAAAATAGCCTATCGTGACCTAACTTGACTTCTGGAGGTCAAACCATTGACCTGAGCGCTTAAACTTGATACATAATGTCTTACTGAATTCACGCGAGCTTTCTAATGCACTTTGCAGATTTGCGCTAGCCCCCATATTTTCGGAGTTAGAGGGGGCCATCAATGGCCCCCCGGCGCGGTGGGGGCGAAGGTGGCGCCGGACTCCTGGTGGGGCGCGGGTTAAGAAAAGGAATGGGCCCAAAATTGACCCCTGTGGGACGCCAATTTCAGAAACTTTGGGCAAACATTGAATTTCCTTACCTGAAATGTTAAGTTTAGTTATGTGTACTCTGTTTTCTAGAAATGACTTTAATATTTCAAGGGATTCATTCCTATTTCCGTATTTTTCCTTTTTTAAGAAGTATGGAGTGAGGAACCGTATCAAAAGCTTTTTTCGGCTAAAGCCATGCCCGTGGCCTGATCCGCGGAACCGCACACGTTACAGCCCGGGGCAACAGACACTCGAATCAAGGCATTCAGGAAAGCCACAGCGCCTTGCTTCCATAAGCACATCTATCTCAGATAACTCAGACATGGAAAGTTGTTTTTGCAGGGAGCATGTGTTATGTTTCAGGAGCGCAGAGCCAAGCGGATTTGTTTGCTTCCCACTGAAATATTTGTTGGCGGATATCTAGCCTGTCTAAAACTATTACAGCATTCCAATATCAACTTGTTTATGGCCATAAGTCCTTTTTTGTCCAACACTCAGTATTCTGACCAGGATTCCTTCGCAGGTTTACGATCGGCGTCCACCTGCTGGTGTCAGGTGCTATCTTATCGAGTTCTTTCTGCACAATGGCCTATATATGCATGTACGAGTGCTAAGGTCATGACCAGTCCTCAGCTTTACTGTTTCCTCCCCAACCCCCAGAAGTTGGTAGTGCGCCATGGACCCTGGAGGCGCTGTAAGCCGGGGTGCCGATTTGGCACTTAATTGATTCTGACATTATCGGATGAAGTTTAATGGATATTTTAGGTCAATTTTCTCGTCCCGCTGCATCGCTAATGTTGTCAGGTTTTTCCACCCTTCCACGACGTAGTATTTCGTAGACACCTTCAGTCCTAAAAAGGTCAAGTGTAGCCATGAGATACCAGAATAGCTTGTCATAACCTGGGTCAGGATTTTCCTCGACCGCTTCATGGTCTCAATGTTGGGCCTCGTTGAGACTAGTGTGGACACATACGCGATTATGTTGGTGGTTCTGCGCGTAATAAAGCTTGAACGAAATATTTCTATTGAACAATCCTGACACGAGTTCCGAACTGTCCGGTTCAGGTGCTCCAGTGGGAATACCAGCCGTTTCTGTGGCTCAGTTGCTGAGACCTTCAGCAGACGGCGATACTTCAATCTTAGATAGTGAGCGTCTGTTTCATTTCCAGTTTTTCTTTCTATTGGCGAGTTTTTACATGTACTGGTTCGGTTTTTCTCAGTTTTTACCGAATATGTTATCAGCAGCCGACTGAGGACCATGCTCGCCTGCAGCCGGTACGACTTTCCAGTAATATTAAGTTGTAATCTTAAGTATTTCAGACCTGATGGTTCTGGTCAATACCCGGTTTTAAGGTAGACCTGGTTCTGCTCCTCCCGTGCTTACCATGCAAACCGCGCGACAACGATATGAAGAAGAAACAACTTTGTAATCATTGCGCGAATTGTGCGCACTATTTTGACACATAATGTGCACCTCTTAAAAGTGACCTCTGACCCCATTCTCAGTGGCGTCAGGTCACCTAAGCCATTTGCGTGGCCAAACGACACCTTTACGATGAAGTGAGGAGACATGCTGTCACAGCATTGCTATCTTCATGGACAGCTGATTACCCAATGTAAACAGCGAGAAGAAGGACAAAACGGTGTATTGTTGTATTTGTCATGACATTTTGATTTGTTTGTACGCGGACTGGAGTGGATTCTCCAACGACAAGGATTCAGAAAACCACCAGCTGTCGTGGGAAAACATTCAAAGCCTAACATGGTCGTAACATCAAGATATTCTCATCAACATATCCACTGGCGGGGGAATTGGGGGGATGGGGGGCACCGGAGCACGGTGTCCCCTCGTAAATCAGAAATTTTAACACTAACCCTTTACACCCTACCGGTGGAAAAACGGATCGTGGGGGAAATATTACCCACAATGCATCTTGGTCCTCTGCCATCAGGGGAAATATTACCCACAATGCATCTCGGTCTACTGCAACCAGGGGCAATGTTACCCACAATGTCTCACAACTTTGAAGTACCCGTCGTTTACTACCCTGATGAAAACGTCGAGGGCCACGACGAATCTTTCCTTTCAGACAAAACAAAGCGAAGGTTTTTTCGACAAATATTTTAATTGACCGCACATAAAAAACACTGCAGCATCCTTGCGAAACTATATACTACATGTATTTAACTAGCGCGCATATTGAGTCACGCTAAGGAGCTACTGCGTGAGGCGGCAGAAGGGTAACAACCCTTGGGAATCCCCACACCGATATTTGTACGATATTCGAGAGAGAGAGAGAGAGAGAGAGAGAGAATCACAAAGGGTTAAGCCCAAAATGGTATGTCCGGGTACATACATGCAGTCCGTGGGGAGATCATACAGGTATCCTAACAGATTATACGGGGGGAATAAGGTTTTCAGCGGAACAATGTTCTATATCTACCTTTAGATTCATATAAAATGTACTATTTTTTCTCATGCAAAAGCAAGACAGGGATTACCCTCCAAAGCCTGAGTTGTGATTCATTCGCTCTGTCAGTTTTATATTAGATATATAAACCTGACATGATATACGGTTCAGAACACGCGTTTCCGCCGCAGTCTGTGTCCGCCGAAACGTTGGGCCGTTTTTAGGTGAGGTGAATTGTTTTCACAGCTAAGGGATCTGACAAAATCCTCTTAACACGCGCACTGGAGGGGGCCTCGGAGGCCCCCACCTGTTGTTCCAAGGTGGCCGGAGAACCGCTTGTAGCGGAAAAACGAAACCTGGCCACATTTAACAGAATTTAATAGCGCGTCGATTGGTGAAGACTTTTTGAAAATCGGCCGAAAATGTTTTGACTTATAGGCTTTCAAAGTCAGACCTGCATTTTGAGATCGCCGTAAACGCGCGGTCGGACCAGTTAGCTTGCATTGAAGACCGAGTGGTGACGTCATAACGTCATATAAGCGGAACTATATGTCAAGGTCACTTCACATGAAAGTCAAGGTCAAGGTCAAAGGTCATAGGTCAAGGTCATATCTGCACTTTCAAGGTCACTGACCACTGTGCGTCCGGCCAAATGACGTTACCCCGTCTGACATATATTATGCTATGACGTCATCGGTAGGGTACCCCAATACAAAGGTCAAGGTCAAAGGTCAAGGTCAAAGGTCAAGGTCAAAGGTCAAGGTCAAAGGTCAAGGTCAAAGGTCAAGGTCAAAGTTCAAGGTCAAAGGTCATTGGGAAATGTCAATCCTCATTTCCCGCCAAACAGTGGCTACAGTGTTAGTCAAAGTGTAAATAATAAGTAGTATACCATATCGTGACCTTAAAGGTCAATGACCTTAAATGACCTTGACCCAAAAGTTGTGGAGAAGCCTCTTTGAGACCTCTTCTCTATGAGCCTTGTCCGCCTTTAGCTTATTCCCGCCATTTTCCTGCATAATCACAGCATTTATCAATCGATACCAGCATGGCCAATATTTGACCTTTACGACCTCGTTTGACCTTGAAGATATTGACCTAGGTCAATGAAAATTGATCATCATGTAGATCACCATAGCCCCCACCCACCTACCAGTAATATGAAGTTGTAATCTCTTAAGTATTTCAGACTTGATGGTTCTGGTCAATACCCGGTTTTAAGGTAGACCTGGTTCTGCTCTTCCCGTGCTTACCATGCAAACCGCGCGACAAGGATTTGAAGAAGAAACAACTTTGTAATCATTGCGCGAATTGTACGCACTATTTCGACGCATAATGTGCACCTCTTAAAAGTGACCTCTGACCCCATTCTCAGTGGCGTCAGGTCACCTAAGCCAGTTGCGTGACCAAACGACACATTTACGATGAAGTGAGGAGACATGCTGTCACAGCATTGCTATCTTCCTTATGGGCAGCTGATTGCCGAATGTAAACAGCGAGAAGAAGGACAAAACGGTGCATTGTTGTATTTGTCATGACATTTTGATTTGTTTGTACGCGGACTGGAGTGGATTCTCCAACGACAAGGATTCAGAAAACCACCAGCTGTCGTGGGAAAACATTCAAAGCCTAGAATGGTCGTAGCATCAAGATATTCTCATCAACATATCCACTGGCGGGGGAATTTGGGAATGGGGGGGGCACCGGAGCACGGTGTCCCCTCGTAAATCAGAAATTTTAACACCAAACCTTTACACCCTACCGGTGGAAAAACGGATCGTGGGGAAATATTACCCACAATGCATCTGGGTCCACTGCCATCAGGGGAAATATTACCCACAATGCATCTCGATCTACTGCAGCCAGGGGTAATGCTACCCACAATACCTCACAGCTTTGGAGTACCCCTCCTTTACTACCCTGATGAAAATGTCGTGGGCCACGACGAATCTTTCCTTTCAGACAAGACAAAGTGAAGGTTTTTTCGACTGCTATTTTTATTGACCACACACTAAAAACACTGCAGCATCCTTGCGAAACTATATACTACATGTATTTAACTAGCGCGCATACTGAGTCACACTTAGGAGCTACTGCTGGAGGCGGCAGAAGGGTAACAACCCTTGGGAGTCCCCACACCGATATTTGTACGATATTCGGAGAGGGGAGAGAGAGAGAGAGAATCACAAAGCAGCACTGCCGACGGTGCCACGGCTCAAAAGCGCCAGCATTATACCCACGATTTAGTAAACGAAACTTGAATATGTATGAAAGGAAAATTAACTTTCTGAGTGTCCTCTGTAACTACCCGTGTATGCATGCTATCTTGTTATTTGTGTTGTGCTGTTCTCCCTCAATCCAAGTTTAAATTCCGAGAAGAAACGTCGGAAGATGCAGATAACTCGGCGTTCTGCAGCCGAGATTGCGTCGGCAGACTTGTGGCAGTCCCCGCACGCTTCCGGCGACTGGAGTTTGTCACTTTTACGACTTCAGACAAGCAGTGATAAGAACCGAAGGCCATTTGTTTTACCCACTGGCTATTTGAGAGTTAGATAAACCAGCGATGCGCCGCTACAGAAGGTCATGACAGTACTACTCGCTGTAGTGAATGTCTCTCGCCTATCCCAACGATGGAATCTTGAGGGCAGAGACATTCGTTTATTACGGAATTCTATCATTCGTTATCGATGTTTGTTCTGTGCATTTTGGTCTCATATATTTGTTCCGCCCCAGACGGTGGTGATTGAACACCTCTCGGGTTTTGCTTAACAGCGAGAGACGCTGCCGTACTTGGCACACCTTATCCTTGATCAATTGTGTAACCTAATCCAAAATGTAACGTTCAAGTTCTCCCAGGCCACGTCACCCGACCAGATCGAGCGAACTTACCTCCAGTTTTTTAAGTGGCACCTTGGCAGATCAATAGATCAAGCCTGTTTTGACTGCAGCCATAACAGGCTTGATCTATTGATCTAATACTCACATCGCAAAATAGGTCCACCGAGTACCACAAGTTGTGACAACACAATTTTTATATGGATGACCTAGGGTCAGGTGCGGTGCATGACGTCACCATTTGAAATTCATGGAGGAGACGGAAATTGGAAAAATGACCCCATTTCTGTATATATTGCCCTGAATAACTTCCAATTCTCATAGTCACAATATCTTAAGCCATTCCCCGGGGCCACGTTGCAAGGTTGGGCATACAGCCTGTGAGAGGTCGTCTGGAACTACAGCAGGCTTTCAGACTTTGGTTAACAACTTTGCAGGAAATGGTGGTTTCTCCCCCTCCCCCTCCCCCAGATAGTCCACAAACCCCTCTGCAGTGTCGTCGGAGGTGATGGTCCTTCTGAGCAAGGTGGATCATAGGGAATACAATCCGGCAATGCTGCCTCGAAGAGGCCGTGGCCCTACATCTATTTAAACTTTGTTTTACAAGTTTAGCCGTCATGGCCCCCCACGGAAATAACTTAAATCATCCACCACCGTAGAGCCTCACCATACGAATTACTTCATATGTGGCGTAGTCCAAAGAGACCAGGTTGGCGGTGTTGCACACGAGAAGAGAATGCGTCTCCCAGCACCTGAAGCGAACACACTTGCATTCATTTTTCGTACAGGTGGAGGAGTCTCTCAGGAGGGCTGGGCAAAATTGTCAAATCCTCTGTTGTCGTCTAGACTAATTTATTAAAAAATCAAGACCCCAATGTCGATAAACGTTTCCAAAATAAAACATGACAGAAATGTACATCCATTCGAGATAACTCTGCACGCCAGTTTCTAAAACCTCATATAATGAGTTATACTGTCATACATAGCCATTTCGAGGGCACAATATAACTGGTCAGCCACGCTGGAGAGGCTCAGTTCCGCTGGAAGACAGCACAAGGTGACCAGCAGCGCTGATCGAAAGGCGTAGGTGATCGGTCACGCTGAAGGGCAGGCGTAGGTGGTCGGTTGCGCTGAACGAGAGGCGTCGGTGATCGGTCGCGCTGAACGGGAGGCGTAGGTGATCGGTCGCTCTGAACGGGAGGCGTAGGTGATCGGCCGCGCTGAACGGGAGGCGTAGGTGGTCGGTCGCACTGAACGGGAGGCGTCGGTGATCGGTCGCGCTGAACGGGAGGCGTAGGTGATCGGTCGCTCTGAACGGGAGGCGTAGGTGATCGGTCGCACTGAACAGGAGGCGTCGGTGATCGGTCGCACTGAACGAGAGGCGTCGGTGATCGATCGCACTGAACGAGAGGCGTAGGTGGTCGGTCGATCTGAATGAGAGGCGTCAGTGATCGGTCGCACTGAACAGGAGGCGTAGGTGATCGGTCGCACTGAACGAGAGGCGTCGGTGATCGATCGCACTGAACGAGAGGCGTATGTAGCCAGGAACGCTGAACGCGAGGTGTGGTGGCCAGTCGCAGCTGAACGGGAGGCGCAGGTGGTCAGCATGTCTATGCAAATGACGCTGGTAGTCGCCACGTCCGGGTTAGTGCAGGCAGATGCCGTGACAAGGAACTGAAAAAGGTTTCCCAGTCCCTGATATATTTTCCGTTTCTTCTATTTAAGGTTAAGCTCACTTCTTCCCGCTGGACCTGATACTGGCAGAAACAACGGGCACCGATGAAGCACAATTCTGAGGCTAGGAATTGCATGCAAATTCCCAAGATATAAGTAAAGCGGTGGAACTGATCTGACAAGAGGTACGATATACAAAAATGTATTTAGAAGGGAAGGTAAGGCGGTTCTAAGCACCGTTAGTGCGTTGATATATACGAACCTGCGGGGGGCTGGTCACTGGTGACACATGCGAGTCATGGTGGGTGTCGCTGGAGCAGAAATATGATGTTTTATCCTACATTTTAGCCATGCCTGTCTCCTTATACTGCCTCAGGCCCCAGCCCCCTGAGACTGTCAGGCTGGCGCGTATGTGCTCTCCTTGGCTGTCGCACAGACGCCATATCTAACGGTCCGCCATGTGCCACTGCCTGTCGCCCAGCCAGCCCCGCCCCCAAATCAATGTATCCGCCAGAGGACGGAAATCACCCTCGCCCCGTTATGCTAACTGTCAAGAGAACATGTTCAAGTCACGTAAACAATGGCACGACCAAAATGCACATGAGACATGGTGAAACTCCGGGGACTGTATCAATTATCCCCAAGGTGTTTTCAACATTTACTTAGACCTGCAACCCGCCACATACCAGCTCGTAGCTACACATACAATTTTGAAATATTAATGACGCTGGCTCAGAGGTAACTTTTTCTGAACTGGAACTAGCATTCGAGTATAAAACTATCATTTAACAGACATTTAGACAATAAATAGAGGAAAGTCGTGTACTGTGCCCGCTAATTAATTACACCCTCCTACCGATAGAAAAAGGTACAAGTGGTAGTTGTTTTTGCGCACTTTAATCCAGTTCTCACCTACAACTCCGACATTTTCTCACCGTGTCATAGTATTGGTTAAAGGAATGTATTTAAGTCAGCTTGAGAAAAGTCTTCTGTACTTCCTTAAATTTTCACGGATTTATGAGCTCAAAAAATAAGGACAATGATATCACAATACAACATCAACAGTTTTGATTTCAATACTAGACATTTTTACATGTTTTGGAGTGCTGAGGCGAGGAGCGCCATGATCAGTTGACAAGGTAAAATCAATTAGTTGACAGGGTGCATTTCTTATCCAGGAGTCGAGGAGACAGGCCAGTATATACCTTGTCAGCTAGACATTTTTGGCATTTTCTGAAAACATCAACCATCAATTCTCACTGGTGGTACCTAGATTTTAAGGCAAACATATTTGATTTGGGTGCAAGAAAGCAATTGCGCCCCGGTTAAATGCGCCCTATCCAAATACACATTAAAAAACCAAACCCTATAAATTTCCGTATTAGTGTGATTTTCTTACCATAAGTCATTATGAATGCAAGAATACTACCTTAAAATGACTTGCAGGACCTCAAGAGAAGGAGTTAGGGAGGCAGACTCGCCCCATTTACTCTTAACTAATGCTTGTTTCTGCCATGCCATTTACATGGTATACATGGTATAAGGAAAAGGCGCAATTGAATATAAGTGCGCACTTCCGCGGGCGCCATTGTCCTCACACTTTGGCAAATGCGCCCTTTGCATACTTTCGATTAAAACGAAATTCAATCTTAGAATACGCAATGTTCAGATCAGGAAATGTTTCATAATAGCATAAGGAATATCAAATTTGGTAATTTGATCCGCAGTAGCGAGATCAAATGGGAGACATTCATCTAGCAAGTGATTTCCCTCAGGGGGAACACAATACACATAACTTTCACTAACGCTAGAGTTAAGAAAGTGTTTAACTTCATTCACGGAAACTAAGACACTGGACAGCACTTATGCACTTTCCCTAAACATCAACAAAAGAAAGAAAAAATGATATCCGTTCCCATACCTTTTGTCCTTCACTAACGATCATAAAAACATAAAAGGTTTTCACTCGTGGTAGGAAACTTCAGCCATGCCGCTTGAACATCAGCGCCAAAGCACGACATCGACATTCTTTTGAACTAGCAGTTCCTCGGCATGACACCAGTGTTCGCAAGGTTTTGCTTCGGGGATGGGATAGTGCACAAAAACTATATTATGCCTGCTATCAATCAGACGAGTATTTTCATAATTTTTACCGTGCACAAGAAAGTGAATATCTAGCCTAAAAAGGTGTTTAAGGACAATAAGTGTCGGATCTAGACCAGCGGTGACATAGGCGGATCCCAGCTTTCCGATCAAGGGGGGGCTAACAAGCCAGAGAGCACCAATTTTGGGAGAAAAAACAATCAGATGAACGCCAGAATACTCTGGGTCACACCACTGCTCGCTTTTTATGCTTTGCATCTGCATCTAAGTTGTTTCAGTGGTTGGAGTGGAGGGGAAATTTTTGCAATGCCACTTACAGGACTGAAAAACCAGCTTTCCCTCAAATGTAAACATTCAAACAAAAAAAGACGTCACACCCACACAAAATGCACCAACGGAAGCTTATCACGAAGCACTCCATTTACAAGACAAGGACAAACATGTTTGACAGGGTAGACAGATACTGAGAAATAATCTCAAATTCCCATTTTCCCTATTTTCCAAATGGCTGTCATTCCTCGTCCAAGGCCACTAGGCATGTCTTTTGTGGTCTGGATCAAGGCAGATTCTCTATCAATTCCAGGGGAAAGGATCCGTCAAGTACTTATTTAAGTAGAAACGGTACAAATACAACCATTTTTCGAGCCAGAAACTAAATATAAGTAACAGTGAACATATTGACTAATATAGTATTCCTTTACAGACCTCTTATTCCTTCTCCTAAATAAATGAATAGACTTAAGTTTCTACTTGAAAAGGGTTCTTCCACATGCCGTATAAGTCTAGCGTTATGCAGATCAATAAGCATCTGAAGCAAGTCCTTGAATACAGTGCGAAGTTGAGTGATGAGGAATCCTCGTTTGACAACCGCCCCGGTAGGCCTCCGATCCACCTTCGTTCCGGCGGTGGGATTTTAACACCCCCTGATCTCGGTCCCTATAAGATATAGCAAAAAATGGATAAAGTTTTAGACAGCCCATAATAAATGAGCATCTATGTACCCCATAAGAAGTCATATCGTTCACACTTTGGTTCAGGTCTATATTGAAATTATGACAGAAAAATAATTGTGATAGGTTCCAAAATGTTTTGTTTGCTCTAGCACCTGACCGGATTAAGTTAGAATTAATTTCTGCCCTGGTGTCATTGGTTTCCTCTCCTTATGACGAGTCGAATGATGTGAGGCATGACCATTAATCAAAATAAGAAATGGCCTTAATTAACATCGATATAACCTGATCTGAAGTCAGTTCAAGATTACTTTCTGACCTAACATACTCAATATGCATCTAACTTGATTCACAATAATAATCAAAATGTAATGGTATTCAAATGAAAGTTCCAGGACCATGTCATGCCAAATTATTGATCCAAGTCTGAAAACCTGCGCAAGTGGTCCCAGGTAGCCCATTAAAGGTCACAAGTCCAAACCTGCAACATGGCCTTGGAGGGTGGCCTAAGATACTACAATTTTGAGAATATGTTAGTCTCAGCCCAGCCGTCTCTACAGATAAAGAAGCATCATTCAGCCAATCCATTTTCTCTCGTGTACTTCCGAAGAGATGGCATAACCCGTCTCTGACCCACTGGAGGCAGAACTGGGGGGGGGCTGTTGGGCAAGGTGTCCCCCCTTAAATCAGACATTTTAACACTAATAACCCCATGGCGTTGACTGAAAAGAAATGGGTTGAAAAGTGCATGTGCCCCCCTCTTAATTCGGACATTCCGATGTCACCGATCTGACCCTAGGTCATCGAAATGAAAAATTCGGTTATCATAACTTGTGGTACTCAGTGGTTCTGTTATGTGGTTTTCACTTTAGATTCATATGCCAAACCCATTTTCGCTGGTGTCACTTTAAATATTTTGGGAGGTGGGGTCATTTGACCAGGCCTGGTAAACTGATCCGAGATTTCCGAAGGTTTGAGCTTGGGCAAAACAAATCGTGCAATCGATCATGGATAAGGTGTCCTAACAGCAGAGCTTCGTACCACCAACTTCTGGCTCCGTCGGAGAAATTCCGAGAGGGTGTTAACACGAGCATTGACGGGGGTTTGAAGCACCTTCGCTATGACGGCGGGGGCGGGTGTCTGCACCCCTAAGATCTTGAGAACCACGCTTCATACAAAAAACGTCAAAAGGCGTTGGATAGCTGATATCATTCCCTAAAGAATGCATTTGAACCACTTTTTGTCAAGGCACATTTAACCCTCGCACCACCGGGGGGCATCGATGGCCCCCTAAGGTTTTTCCGGAATAGCAGAAAAACGACGAGGCACTGCACCGCGGTTGAGGGTTCTTCCTCTCACTGCATCATTTTCCCATCATCCCTGAAATTTTTTAACCCGGGTCACCCAAGGTCAGGTCACCAGACGAGGTCAACCAAGGTCACCTCACTTCAACTTTAGAGCTCTGTAAGAGCTACATTTCAAAGTCGATTGATTTGAAACTTCCTAAACTTCATGAACCCTCCAGGGTCTACAAGGTGTATATCCGGTATTTTTCGATTTCGTGCCCTGAGGTCAGGTCACGAGGCGACCTCTCCCATTGAAAAAGCATGGGGAAAACCTGTTTCATGATATAAAAGCCACAAAAATGATTGCAAATACTCAGACTGCTCAGAACAGCGTTTTTGGACACCCTTTCACGGATCCCAGGGGTCATATTTACCCTTTGACTTTTCCAAGGTCATCCAAGGTCACCAGAGGTCAAAAACAGTATTTTGGCAATAACATTTGACCTAATTAAGCTAGAGCGATGAAACAAACACCATCGTGTTTGTCCTGCCACTGGCTTTCATTTGATATACGGCAAGGTCACTTTTTGACCTTTCGTGACCTCAGGTTATATTAGGTCACAAGGTGACCTCTGGAGGTCAAACCACTGGCGGGAGGTCTTTACGTTCCACTTAGCGGAAAAATTACTGGCAATTTCCTATCAAATGTACTTTACCAGGCCTCAATAGCTCTAATGACATAAGAGTTATGACCAGTTTGCTTAATCATTGCATATTTGAGTGAAAATAGCCGTTCTTGACCTATTTTGACCTCTGGAGGTCAAACCATTGACCTGAGCACTAAAACATGCTAAGTAATTTCTTACTGAATTCACGCGAGCTTTCTATTGCACTTTGCAGATTTGCGCTAACGCCCATATTTTCGGAGTTAGAGGGGGCCATCGATGGCCCCCGGTGGGGCGAAGGTGGCGCCGGACCCCCGATGGGGCGCGGGTTAAGGTCAAGGCATGCCAACATAGGGATAACATGCGGAGAAGGGTTTTCAGTCATTTCATCTGAACTAATAAAGATATAGAAAAACAACCCAGACCATTGGAATTTTCACAACCAGCAAAATCGAATGATATATATGACCTCGCTAGGTTAACTCAGGTCAAATCTAAGACTTGAACTGACCCGAGGTCAGGTCAAGGTCAAATTATGTCAAAATGTATATCATTAGAACCGCAAGGATAAGGCGAACCTAATGCCATTGACATAAATCATCTACCCCCATCTACTACAAAGTTATTCAGGTTGAACCATTTTCACCATGTATTTCCAATGAAGAGGTCCTGGCTCATAACTGGCCTTAGATTAACGATATAAAAAATACCGGAATATATTTTGTAAAACTCGGTGGGCCCATTATGTGATAAGAGTTTCAATCCGATAGGTTACCTCTGTTCGGACTTAGCTATCTTACATTTTGAGATGAAGTCACTTAACCTGCAATCGTAACCTGACCTGATATAACCCAACCTTAAAATTTTGCCTAAAGTTGTAAAAATGATCAAAGAAAAGGTATGCTAAGTACGGCAGCATTACGCACCGCCGTTTTTATTCTCTTTAAAAAACCCGAGGGGGCGGGTACATGCCCACATTAATGCACGCGTTAAAATAGCCCCATCGGCCGTGGGGGTTAAAACTGAGTAAATATTCTTAATCCCTATCGCGAAACATCAATACCCAAACAATTTGCGACATATATGTCAAACGGGAAACATTTCCTGCGAAATTCCGTTATCAGAGGTATATTCACGACAGATTTTTATATCAAAATTATGAGAGATCTTGAGAGATCTGCGCTGTTTTATATCCATATAATCCCATATGCTTACCGTAATGATAATTCCTGGTCTTTCACGACGTACGCTCATATTCTGTCAAGTGGGAAATGTGGTGTGTGCTAGTTTCGAGCTGGGGCAGGGCATATAATTTATGTCTCTGGGTGGCCTCGAACCCGCGACACTGCACATGTAGAATGCCACGCTGCGAGCCGAGCGCGTCATATATTTACTGAGCAGCAGTAAAATTTAATAAGTTAGTTGAAAAACTTAATGCCATAATAAGTCATTATTGCAGTATCTGCACAGCATGTGCGCAGAAAAAAATTGAAACCAAAGTCCATAACCAATCAGATGAATTCAAAACTTCCGCACAAAAAATTAATGGCGAAATCGGAACATAGGTTGAAGACTTTTCACTCTCCCGAAACTCAGGGTTGGAGGTGGGGCTCATTAACACGCGCATTGACGGGGGTCGGAGCCACCTTCGCTTTGACGGGAGGGGGCGGGTACCCGCCCACCCTAAGATCTCGAGAACCACGCTAGATAGCGAAAAACAGTAAACGGTGTTGGGTAACCTATCCACTTCTGTATCGATAATATTTGTATCTGTTTTTGTTAGGTCACATGTAAGATCCAATTAGGTCAAAATGTATATCATCAGGACCACAATGGTAATGCAAATCGAATGCAGTCAAGTAAAAAATAACGCTCTATCACCATCCATTACTAAGCTATTCATTTAAAACTATTTTCCCACGTACTTCCAATGGAGAGGTCATGACTCGTACCTGACTTTAGGCCATTGATATAAAAAATACCGGAACATATTTTAGAGAAATCGGTGGGCCCATTACGTGATATGATTTCCAATCGGATAAGTTCAATCTGATCTGACTTATGCTATCTTAAACTTTTTTTAGATCAGGTCACTTGACCTGTACTGGTGACCTGACCTGAGATGACCAAACTTTATAATTTTATCCAAAAGTTGTAAAAACTCTCGGAGAAAATGAATGCCGAGTACGGCGGCGCTAGGCACCGCTGTTTTTATGCTGTCTCGAAAAAATCCGAGGGCGGGTACCCCTGCCCCAGTCAATGCGCGTGTTAAAGCACACTATACTACATGCGACTGCAAAACACATTATGTGCGCCGATGCTGGAGCTCCTTTAATGCGAGCAAAACCATTATTCTATTGTTTGGTATCAATAGTGTTCAGTTCTTGGTTTCTTTAATAATAACACTAGTTTGACACATACATTAACTGTGTGACTTGATTCAAGACATGGGCCATGACAAAAGGGACTGTAGGTCATAATTTCTTCAAACGCAATATTCTAAACCATTAATTTCAATAAACTGGCCTGAATATATAAATGGTTATCCCGACTATCCTTTTCGACGTCCCTGCGCCTGCATCTGACCCTGCTCACTTTGCCATAGAACGGGCACCGCTAAGCTCGTGCTCAGTGAACACAAACATTTATTGCAGGTGAAAAACCGATTATGAACACTGGTGCAACCTTCCCATTTTGTTTTACTGATCCTGTCACCGCAGGTATCATTTGCCCCTGCATTCAGGTGGTCCCCTGCAGCTGCTTGGTTTCAAAAACACCGTACAAGCGCCGACCTGACGCCGCCTCTGATGGCCACTGACCCGACTTACTGTTGCCCGCGGCTAAACTCGCGGCTAGACCACGCCAGTTGAACGCCAGAGCTGCTCCGGGTTGGAAGTGCCTCAGCAGCGCGCAGAGCAGGTGAGAGGGTCAGCACGTCAGAATTTGCCGCACCATTTCATATAATAGTGCATTCAGGCGCACAAGGCATCCAGCAATAACGCGTTTTGGAAATCCGATTCATGCTTAGTGGGTACTTTGAAAATGCACTATCTTGGACAAAGGAGGGCTAAACTGCTCAAGAAATTTCCTTGGAAGACTGGCTTTGTGTTACATTCGTATTGCTTTCAAACGAATCTTGCTTGGTTGGTCGATTCACCATGTGGTAGGTAAAATAATGCAAGGAAATACACAGAATGCATAAAGTAAATCAAAGAATTTTTGCCATATTGAAATGTCATTCAAGACTTCTTTTCCTTTGCACAGAATAGCTCTCTCCATGAGATGAAAATTCAGTAGTTCAATACATATGAAATCATTTTTGAGTAGGTACCCGACACTTAGTCTGTTACCGCCAAGACACACACATCAGTGGTGAGAAGGCAATATATAAGGCAGTGGTACGTAAAAAATAAATACACCAGGTGCATGTAGCACATGCTCGGCATTGGAGGCTGGAACATCAAGGGAGGCTACATTTTGGTCAAAATAAGACTTAAAGTAGAACTGCTATTGGCCCCGAGTGGAGCGTGCGCAGCATTTCAGACGAATCTGCCCGATACCATCGAGTTGCTATGCACCAAATCTAGAATTCTATATACGAGTATACATACACTTTTGACTTCAGAGTACCCCTGTATCCGTATTTTTACACATAGGCTTAGTTTCCCTGGTTTAAAATTGAATTCGGATCGGGCTGCCGATCTGGGTTTAATAATCTTGTCACCGTACCATGTCTCCATGGCCAAAACATGATCCAGATTGTACTGCTCATGGAATCCACGAAGTGCTATTTCCCGAACACTTTAGCACGGCACGTACTAAAGTCTTGGGGAACATATCAATTGATGAACTCTACAAGATCGGCAGTCCGATTAAGATTGTACTTTGACCTTGAAAACTTAGTCATAGTGCTGAGAAAATAGCACTGAATGGACTCTGATCACTTCATGGCGTATCCTGATCGGAAGTCCAATATCGATCGCATTTGGGTCATGGTAACCAAGCCATTGGCAAAGCACGGACCCAGCACTTAAAAAATACACGATTGCACAATATATGAATCCATTGTGCTCCAAAAAAGAAGACATAAAACCACAACCTGGCATCCCCCGTTCATAAAAACTCAGAAGATACTTCAAATAAACCTGGCCATTTTTGTTTGCCAAAATTAAACAGAAGCTTCTGGATCCCAAGAAAATGGCCTGTTTTTTTATTCAAGTCTAATATTACAACACAAACCTTCCCGACATTTTGTTGCTAAGATAGATTTTCCCCAAAAATTTGTCGCGGTATTCCGCAAGTGGGCAGCATCATGTTTAATATATTTCCATGGCTACACTTTTTCGGTTTCCAAGGCTAAGGCGGGGTCCCACAAAAAAACACATTCTCGCCTGCCAGCGACGGAGACCACCATATCTCCGCATATTGTGACGGTATTATTCCCCGCTGGGGCAGAACTGTGCATCTTATCACTCGCTGATACCTTCCAGGTGCGCTGGCGCTACACAGCGGTGCCGGGTGTGACACCGGAATCGCCACCGCAGGCACCCTGCACCAATCGAAATGCACCAGACCATGCGGCGGCAGTCGGCACCTCGTGTGCCAGGAAGCTCTCCTGGAATCAGGTGGTCACGGTTTTACCTCAGAGCAAGTGGGGTCTGCCTTGCGATCGCTTTGACAAGTCAATTGGGGGCCGCAGATGCGCAAACCAACCGGCCCTTAAGAAGAGGTAAGAAATTGGGGTTAAGCCCAAAATGGTATGTCCGTGTACATACATGCAGTCCGTGGGAGATCATACAGGTATCCTAACAGATTATACGGGGGAGAATAATGTTTTCAGTGGAACAATGTTCTATATCTACCTTTAGATTCATATAAAATGTACTTGTTTTGTTCTCATGCAAACACAAGACAGGGATTACCCTCCAAAGCCTGAGTTGTGTGATTCATTCGCCCTATCAGTTTTATATTAGATATATAAACCTGACATGATATACGGTTCAGAACACGCGTTTTCGCCACAGTCTGTGTCCGCCGAAACGTTGGGCCGTTTTTTAGGTGAGGTGAATTGTTTTCACAGCTAAGGAATCTGACAAAATCCTCTTAACACGCACAGTGGAGGGGGTCCTTAACACGCGCCCCACTGAGGGGAGGCGAAATTCGCCCCCCTCCGGGTTTTCCCAAATAGCTCAAAAACGAAGAAACGCAGAACAACAACACTTGGAGTACCTTATTCCCGATTAATTTTACGTATCTGACCAATTTTTAGTTAAGGTCATGTCAGGTCAAGGAGCTATTCAAGGTCAAGTGACCCGACCTGAAAACCTAAAATCACGAGTTTGAAGCGGCGCCCAGGGAACATCAGCAAGCCGATCAGTTTGAAACTTCCACAATATGATGAGGTCATTAGGGTCTACAAATCGCTATCTCGGAATTCCTATATTTTTGACCTAAGGTGGGGTCAATGTTTGGTCACCCCATTATAAGTCTATGGTGAAAAATATAATGGGCTCGTTTTCAGAAAATACTGGATAGATAAACCTGAAAATCCTCAAACCGTCTACTCTTATCACGATCTTAACCATTAAGTTGAGTTTTGAGCATCTGACCTCTCAAAGGTCATGTCAGGTCACGGGAGCATAGAGTGATTGTTTTGCCAATAACTTCTCACTGAATTGAGATAAAGCTCCCATTTTGCATGCATTGTGCTTATATTGTCACGGGGAGTCCATTGATAAGCAACATGATCATAACCGGCCACTCTGTGACCCTGTTCTAGCTCGAGGTCAGGTCATTTTCACTATTTGACCTAGCAAGGTCATATTATACTTCATTCGATTTGCCGCGATGAGAGGAATCCAATGATGCACAAAGATTTGCTCTTAACTCCCCTGAGGGCAGATCCAGACAGAGAAACGTATACTGCTCTGTTGTAAGCCTATGGAACCTTCTTTGACCTATGCTGACCTCAATATTGACCTGACAAAAAATATTAGTATAAAATCTCTTCGTCTTGTCAAGGGCTTTTGAACACCAACCATAATTTTCCTTTAGCTTTCGTGGGAAATGAGATACGGAGGGGGGGCGAAAAACGCCCCCTCCCCAGCGGGGCGCGTCATGCCAGGGACCCTAGCGGGGCGCGTGTTAAGGATTCGAACGGTTTGCATCACGACCTTGAATCGACATCATGGGGCCAATATGAACACTAATGCTTTTGGCTTTATTCTAGTTCTGGTAATTCTCGTGATTCTTAACCTTCGCCCGGGTGGGGGGTCTTTTTAGACCCCCTCGGGTTTTTCGAAGTGACCAAAAAACGGCGGCGTGCAGCGCCGTCAAACTTGGTCTAGCTGTTTCTTCATCATTTTTACATCTTTCCTGAAAATTTTGGCTCAAGGTCATATCAGGTCAGGTCACCAGGTCAGGTCAAGTGACCCCACCTCCAAAAATACTTAGGACGGCATAACTAAAAGAAGGGTTAATCGATCAAGATGAAACTCATACCACATCTTGGGCCCACCAGGAGCTACAACATTTGTTCCGGGATTTTTGATATCGGTGACCTCAGGTCATGTGCAGAGCATGACCTCCCCATTGACAATGCATGGGGAAAATCACGAAATGAGCTTTTCTCAGTAAGTATGGATGGAATCAACTTCAAACATCGGTTGCGACTTGCTCTTAGCCCATTTCTGAAGCTGATACCAAAATTTTTGACTTGTGACCTTTAAAAGGTCACCTTAGGTCAAATAAGCATTTTTGGTGTTTTTCTCTATAAATTTTGAATAAACTAAGATAGAGCTATTATTTTGTCACCAAAGTGTTTGTATAGTCACTGGAAGTCAAATGATATACATCATGACTATACCAGGTCAAGTTGGGTCAGACCGTTGACCTGGGTCAGGTCAAATTCTTAAATTTGACCTGGCATAGCAATACCATATATCATTCGATTTGTATTGACGAGAGGATTGCAATGGTGCATAAACTATGGCTGTATCTTGTTTGGTTTGGAAGCTATTAGCGAAAAAGTAAACGCCCTTATGCATGGGTGGCTATGGACATTCCCAAGAATATGCCCAATATTTAGTGACCTGTAGCTCCCTAGGTTTTGACCTGACACGAAAATGAATGCCACTGCAATGAAGCGCATCTCAAGAGCTTTCGAATGGTGTTAGAAAAATGTTTCTAGCTATCATAGTTTCTGAGATATATGAGGTTTTCTTAGTACACCTCATATTAGCGATTTTGACCTATTTTGACCTCTGGTGTCCTTGATATTGACCTGACAAGAAAAATGACCGAAGTATTTTCGATATCATTTTCGAAGAGCTTTCGATTGCCGTTTTGGCTTTTTTCTAGCTCTTAGTTTTTGAGATCGTGGGGGTCTTTTAGCCCCCACCATGGCGAAGGTGGCTCGTACCCGCCACCGGGGAAGGGTTAAGGGGTTTCCTAAACTGGCCTAACTTTGACTCGTTCTTGCCATCTGTTACGTAACAGTTTCACGGGTGTGGTTCAAGCTTCGTACAAGAGTAGAAGACGACATGGCAATATCAGCGTTGTTCCAATTTTTGCGTATTAACATGGTTCCCGAGATCGTACGTGTGTCAGAAAAAACCCCCTCGCCCAGGGGGCCGTAGAAAATAAAATAACGCAGGCAGTGGCGGGTGAATGATGTCACTTCGTTAAACGTTCGAAACGGAAGTGTAAAGCTTAGGTTATTGAGTCGCCAGCACTGATCAGCGTCCTAAAGGCGCCTACCTCCAGAGGAAGCATTAACCATCATGAGCCGCCTCTCCACTTTCTCTTCAAAATGTCTAGCCCCGACTGTGGGCTGCTAACAAACGTGAGTGTTGGGACGACCGCAAACTCAACTTACACAATCCCCCCCATCAAGGTTTTGATCATTTCTATCGCAAAATATACGAGGAAAGAAAAAAATTATCTCGAGAATTATTAGCGACTAGTAGTTTTGACACTTTTGCCGCCAGGGTTTGCCAGCTGGTTTAAACCGGGAAAAATTACTGGTTTAACCCTTGCCCCGGTGGCGGGTACGAGCCACCTTCGCCCTGGTGGGGAAGGGCTAAAAAGACCTCCCCACGATCTCAAAAACTAAGAGAGCTAGAAAAAAGCGCAAAACGGCAATCGAAAGCTCTTTAAAAATTATATTGAAAATACTGCAGTCTTTTTTCTTGTCAGGTCAATATTAAGGTCACCAGAGGTCAAAATAGGTCAAAATCGCTATTATGAGGTGTACTAAGAAAACCTTATATATCTCAGAAACTATGATAGATAGAAACATTTTTTCAACACCATTCTAAAGTTCTTGAGTTGTTCTTTCACAGCAGTGCCATTCATTTTCGTGTCAGGTCAAAGCCTAGGGAGCTACAGGTCACTGAACATTGGGCAAATTCTTGGGAATGTCCATAGCCACCCATGCATAAGGGCGTTTCCTTTTTCGTTAATAACTTCCAAACCAAACCAGATACAGCCATAGTTGATGCACCATTGCAATCCTCTCGTCAATACGAATCAAATGATATATAATATTGATATCCCAGGTCAAATTTAAAAATTTGACCTGACCCAGGTCAACGGTCTGACCCAACTTGACCTGGTATAGTCGTGATGCATATCATTTGACTTGCAGTGACCATATAAACACTTTGGTGACAAAATAAAAGTTCTATCTTAGTTTATTCAAAATGTATTAAGTAAAACTCCAAAAAATATTTATTTGACCTAAAGTGACCTTTTAAAGGTCACAAGTCAAAATGTTTGGCATCAACTTCAGAAATGGGCTAAAAGCAAGTCGTAAACGATGTTTGAAGTTGATTCCATCCATACTTACTGAGAAAAGCTCATTTCGTGATTTTCCCCATGTATTTACAATGGGGAGGTCATGCTCTGCACATGAGCTCAGGTCACCAATATCGAAAATCCTGGAACAAATGTTGTAGCTCCTGGTGGGCCCAATAGGTGGTATGAGTTTGAACTTGATCGATTAACCCTTCTTTTAGTTATGCGGCCCTAAGCATTTTTTGAGGTGCGGTTACCTCATCTGGGCTGGTGACCTGACCTGATATGACCTTGAGCTCAAATTTTCAGGAGAGATGTAAAAATGATGAAAAAACAGCTAGACTAAGTTTGGCGGCGCTGCGCGCCGTCGTTTTTTAGTCACTTCGGAAAAACCCGAGGGGGTCTAAAAAGACCCCCACCCGGGCGAAGGTTAAATCAATATCAGCCGGCTGATGCCAACCTTGCTTGTCACCCCTCCCACCCACAACCATCAAACAGGCTGCATGCACTTTTCTTGCGGCACGTTCCATACTCTGCGCGTAGCACTGCCAGGTTCCAGGTATTAACCCTATTTCTGTCAGGCTCCCGGCTACCCCTATTTCCGGCCAGAGGGGGCAATATCGCCCCCCTAAGATCTCGTTATCTATTCGGCAGATTTTGAAAATTCAAAGTGCTATAGATTCCCCTGACGCTAAACTTTGTTTTGAAAAAAGAAAATTTCAAAATTTTGATTTTTAAGGGGAAGATCGTGCAAAATATACCATTTTTGTGTATTTTTAGATTTTCCATAACCCTTGTCTCTGTTGTACGATTTTCACAAAACTAGTTCAGATTTACAAATAATTGACTCACAATTGTCATATACTGGAGTTACGCAAAAATTCGAAATTCAATGGCAGTTCCGGGACCAGGACTATGAGGGGAAATATAAACAACCTAAAAAGTTTTTGATACGCGGATTAGAAGCCGTCATATACTGCTTGGCATCTTTGACACATAAATAAATGAAAAAAAACGAAAAACACATCAGGGGCGGATGCAGTAAGGTAAAATAGTGGGGTAAAATACATACCAACAATGTGCGAGTGGTAGGCATGAGTATATTAGCCCCTCGACTAGTTGAAATTTATTTCTGATAATTTTTACCCTCCCATGGCAGCTCTGGGAAAAGGGGGTGACATAGGCGGGTCAAGGACTCTCATCATGAGGGGATGGGGGTGATTGGAAACACATTTTCAATATACGACGATATTGGGTCGCGGCGGTGATACTGGCTGGGAATATATATTTTGAAAATGTAATGCTACCCCCTCAAATACTGACACTTTTCCGCCATTGCTAACACGTTCCGTATCCTGTTGTCTCCGTGATCTGCCTATGGGCGAAATATTTCCTTAGTTGTTCCTGAAACTGAATACATACAGAGCATGCTAGTCTCGCACAAAGCTCTATGTGAACAAACGTATGCTTTTATATTTGTGATTTACTCTACATTATAGTGACTGAACACGCCTCTGGTAATCTGAAATTGGGTTATAACTATTTTGAAATTTCATATACCCAATTGTATTCGCCCTGGCACGGCCGTAAGCAGTCGTCTTCTCACTTACTAACGTTTAGTCCTTCTTGATAACATTGCCCCCATTTTGAACTGCTGTAACTGCCCCTGATGAATACAAATAGTGACAATTGTGAATGCACTATCATCTCACATAACAAATGATATAATAAAACCATATAACTGGTATCAGGATTAGCAGAGACGGCTTCCTTTTACAAAGAACCCACCGCATACGATAATACTTGGTTTGCGGATAGAAGCTCCCCAAAAACCCAGTCATAACTCCGCCCCTGGAACAAAATATAATCTTGAAAATTTCAGAAAACCTGCCTGTACTAGTTTTAGGAAAAGTCAGGAAGTTTCAAAGTTCTATCGCAAGCCGTTTCGGAGATATTCTTGAAAAACCTGAAGGGGGGCAATATTAGCCCCCCTGCCGGAAATAGGGTTAATGGGAAGTACATTAATCCAAAATTTATATCCTATATGCCAAGCGAGTAGGTATAAAAATTGGGACTCTACTCTTTTGATATCAATGACTGAGGGTCAGACACAAATCATGACTTCTCCATGTTGGAAAAGAACACAAAAGGAAGTGAATGGCTCAATTTCTGACGATAAGGCCAGTAAAGATTTTTTCCCGAAACCGTGGTATCTTAGGCCACTTTCAAGGGTCAAGTTGCAAGTTTCGGCCAATAACCACTGATAGGACATCAGCAGCTCAAAGCAGGCTGTCGGACCCGCTTTCGCTATCTCAAATAGAAGCCGAGATAGAGGGGATTTCGAAACTCACTCGCTGGGGCGAGGGTGGATGGAAGACGGAGGCACACTAGGGGTGGGAGTAAACACCACAGTCACTCAATTTGTCCTGGATCCAGGCTGACAAGTTCATGCGTTTTATTTCAGGAGTATCAATAAGCATAAAAGTGGGCTCTCCGTCAGAAGTCAGCTCTGAAGAGAAGCAGCAGAAGATTGCGGACCTTCTTACGTCAGCGCGCGCCGTGTCTGAGAGATTCAGAGGGATCACAAGGAAACCTCCCGTTGACTTACTAGGGCCTGCCCGGAAGATAATAGATCCTATCAAAAATTCGTTGACCCCCTTATACCTGCACCTATTAAGAAGCTCAAGAAGGTGGTGGAAAACAAATTTACACGTCCAACAAAACCACCTACTACACAGCCTCCCACTACACAACCTTCGATCACGCAACCACCCACCACGCAACCCCCACCACGCAACCCCCTACGACGCAACCACCCTCCACACAGCCTCCTACAACGCAACCACCAACCACCCAGCCTCCTACTACTCAACCACCCACCACCCAGCCTCCCACTACTCAACCACCCACCACACAGCCTCCTACAACGCAACCACCCACCACCCAGCCTCCTAATACTCAACCACCCACCACCCAGCCTCCTACAACTCAACCACCCACCACCCAGCCTCCTACAACGCAACCACCCACCACACAGCCTCCTACGACGCAACCACCCACCACACAGCCTCCTACTACTCAACCACCCACCACACAGCCTCCTACAACGCAACCACCCACCACCCAGCCTCCTACTACTCAACCACCCACCACCCAGCCTCCTACAACGCAACCACCCACCACACAGCCTCCTACGACTCAACCACCCACCACACAACCCCCCTACGACGCAACCACCCACCACCCAGCCTCCTACGACTCAACCACCCACCACACAACCCCCTACGACGCAACCACCCACCACACAGCCTCCTACGACTCAACCACCCACCACACAACCCCCTCCGACGCAACCACCCACCACCCAGCCTCCTACTACTCAACCACCCACCACCCAGCCTCCTACAACGCAACCACCCACCACACAGCCTCCTACGACGCAACCACCCACCACACAGCCTCCTACAACGCAACCACCCACCACACAACCCCCTACGACGCAACCACCCACCACCCAGCCTCCTACTACTCAACCACCCACCACACAGCCTCCTACAACGCAGCCACCTACTACCCAGCCTCCAACAACACAACCGCCTACAACGGAACGTCCTACGACGCAGCCCCCATCGACAGAACCTCCTACGACGCAGCCCCCTACGACGCAACATCCTACAACGCCACCGCCTACGACGCAGCCGCCGACCACACAGCCTCCCACGGCACCACCTCCAGAGCCGCCATGTCCGCCTCCGACCACAGTCACTTTAACCACCACCCGTCTCATCCACCACAAATTCACCAGCCGCGTGCAGTCGTTGCAGCTAACGAAGGTGCTGCGGCTGGTGACGGAGACTCGGCTGGTGCCAGTCCCGACCACGCTCACCCAGCGCCGCACTGTCGTGGGCCGGCCCACAGTAGCGCTGTCACAACACCTGATCACCACCACCCAGTTCCAGGTGAGTGCCCGGCGCAGGCAGGTCTGGCGTGGTAGTGGTGTGCAGAGTTTTTATGAATTTTGTCCAACTTGTTCCCAGTTCGACTGTTGGAGTCGGAGTCTCACTAAAGTCATCAAGGGACTTGTCACGGAGACCCCGACCCCACCATCCGAACGAGCAACTCCCACAATGAAGGGTTAATTTAGAAGCCAAAGTTTAACGTCCCACAAAGCACAGGGACGGCCACCCCACTCAGGTCACCCTCTCACCAGTCAGTTGCCAGCCGACCTGTACGTCGGGTAAAGTATTGAGCGCCGGAGCGTCTCAGGGAACCGAACCCAAGCCTGAACATGCACTGCCACTGCATGCTTCTGATCAGCGGGCCGAGCCCAATGTTCTACCAACTGAGCTACCGGGGCGGCAGTTCTGAGAATTGTTCCAGTATTTTCGCATCACGAACGGGGAGCAAATGTGGCCTGCAGTATTCCGATTTCATCAAATGCTGCTCTTAGAAATCGTTATTTGTGGAACCTTTTCGGTTACCTATACCACAACAATTTGCACTGTACTTATTACTAGGCTTGCAATTTTAGGGGCATATCTAGTGATTCAATCCGACCATGCCCACTTTCCTCAAACAGCCAAATGCCACTGATTTGTTTCACAAATTTTGGTAAATTTTTTCGTTTTTTTCAGATTTTAATACGCGCACTGGAGGGGGCCTCGGAAACCCCACTTATTTTTCCAAGGTGGCCAAAGAACCGCTCGTAGCCAAAGACAGTCCTTCGATACGTCGATTGGAGGAATAATTTTGGAAATAGGTTGAAGTATATTTGACTTATAGGCTTCCAAAATCATACCCGCAATTTGAGATCACCATAATCGCGCGGTCGGACCAGTTCACCTGCATGAGAGACCGACTGACATCATAGCGCCATATAAACTGGATATGTTAAGATCACTTCACATAAAGGTCAAAGTCAATTTCAAAGGTCAAGGTCATACCAGCACTTTCTACGTAATTGGCGGCCCCAGTGCTTCCGGTCACATGGCGTTACCCAGCCTGACGTATATCATGCTATGACATCATAGTTAAGGTAACTCAATGTAAAAGTCAGTCAAGGTAAAGACCAAGGGTCATGGGTAAAGGTCAATTCTCATCTTCCCGCCCAACAGTTTTTATAGTGTTAGTTATAATGTACGTTATAGGTAGTATGCCATATTGTGACGTTATACGCCAATGACCTTGAATGACCTTGAGGCTAAAATTTTGGGGCATATTCCTCAGGGCCTCCCTCTATGACTCTGGTTCGCGTTTAGCATCTTCCCCACTTTTTTCCGCATAATTATGGAATTTCCCAACAGGTTCCCAGCAATGCCAATATTTGACATTTAGGACCCCGTTTGACCTAGAATACATCGACCTGGGTTAATGAGATTTGGATATGATTTATATCCCCATAGCCTCCATCAACTCCCCATACCGGCGTTTTTCTAAGCATCTTAGTTTCCGAGATCTCAGGTGGCTTACCAGGCCCCCTCCAGTGCGCGTTAGTGCCAGACCACTCTCCAGTGCGGGTGTTAACCGGGTTAGCTACTCACCAAATTTTATGTTTAGATCTGCCTCAGCATTTCGTCTCGCGCGGCTCAAAGCAAGGTCGAGAGTTGCCGGGTTGCCGCTGTGAGTTCTGGGACAATAACACTTTAATATTTTATGGAGAGGATGCTCAAGAATACGTGTACTTGGGGTTAACCTTTCACTGTCTTCATACTCTCTGTAGCGCACCTGGGACTCTTTTAACTTCAAGGGGAGTATTTTTGGTCACTGCATATGACGTGGCATGAGTCGATAGGTCATCCTATGACCCTAAAAGGTAAGAGGGCCATCCCATTTTCAATATCTTGCTGAAATCACTTATAGAACCAAAGGCTTGACCAATTTGGGCTCCTTGTAACTCTCCGCACGTGCTAGTTATAAACGTTCACGTTGCGCCCAATTTGGCTGAAATTGGGACATTTTTTATGAACAAATTTGGGACTCAGAGCCCCTCTGCCCCTCTCCCCCTCTCCGCTATTCAGACGCGTAAACCATTAAATGTGAGTTGACGCCTGATGATAGTTCTCCCTATATCCCATAAGGATAATTTACATTTTTAAATTATTTGCACGTCAAAGACATGATTCTATCGTTTGAAGGCTACCAGTCAGCTGGAGTCATTATTTAAAACGGTGCTTGAGCACACGAAAAACACTTGCACACTCAGTCACATTCGCTTCGTCACTAGATACATCATACATTTAAACTGCGCAATAGGTATATCGTGGATTTAATGTGGACTCGCTTACGATACGATCGGTAACAGACCACTGTCGCTCTTCCCACTGTTGCTCTAGAAAGCTTCACTTCAATGAAGCTTTGGCAATGTCTGACACCTCTCGAACACTTGCTGTTGCGTCATTAAAAGCGGTCACGGTCGAATATAAAAACCGTTTAACCCCGTTAATCACATGCCTGGGCTCAAATAATTGGCGTTTGCAACTGTTGGCTCTGCCGCGTATTGCGGCCGTGTCCACTTAATGACCAGATGTTAGTAAGTTTGTGATCACTTGAGGCTGTCCTTTCATTAAAATAGTTTTCAGTGTGGGCAACATCGATATTTGTATGGCTGCTCTGCGCTCGACCGGCCTAGTGTCGAGAATCACACCACTAACGTGATCAGACATCCGTCTACCCGACATCTCTCACGCTGCAAAGTTGGTCAGTTTCTGTAACCTCTGGATCTGCGTTGCTGACTATGCACAATTTACGCTTATACAGTAACGGATTACAGTGAGCACCAGGCCTCGCACTATGGTTATCGTTATCGGCTCGATAGCAGAGATCCGTGTCTGACTCAGTCGCGCATCATTCCAGCGTGCAGCGTAGCGCTCGTGAATCACCCGTGCTAAACTAACGTTCCCGCCATGACTGTGTTCACAAAGTTCAAAGTGATGGGAGGAAGGCGCCGAATGATCTGCTGGGAACCCAACATAATGAATTGTGTTTTCAGGCGTTTTTCATGCCGTTTTCGTTGAATCAGTGTTAAGCATGCATCTCTATATCGCTGCTTCAATAATATTAGTATCTGTACTTCGTGACGTTGTTTCTGCCATGACACTCATTACTAATTTTGAGACCCATCTCCCTGCAGCAAGCCACTGCCCTGCGCTCTATCCACTCGGTAACTCTACAAGAACATAACGGCTCCTTGTACTCTCTGTGGCCTCAGGTGGTTCCGCGTCTGCTCCTGGAGACTCGTTTCCGCACCCGCACCCACCATCTCTCCGTGACCAACACCGTCAACCACTACTTCACCGCTACCGTGACGCTGCCGCAAGCCGTCTACGTCACCGATCTGGTCACTTTACATCGCCGGGTGCTCAGTACGGTGTCGCGCGTCACGCTCATCACACAAACGCGCACGGCCATGCGTACAACTGTTACGACGTTCACGAGGTTCACGGACACCACCATCACGGGCACCAATCGGCGAACGCGGCGCGTGACACTAACACGGGACGTGTTACACACGGCACCGGCACCGCGTGTCACGCGCACGCTGAGGATTTGTCCCCGGGTGAGGGCGACTCCGGTGGTGCCGACGCGGAGGACCGGCACGAACTCTCGCTTTCAGTCATCGCTGAACCTCCTCTCCTCCACTTCAGCATCTGGTGATCGCGAGTCCAGCGGTGAGTACCAGCTGGGGGATGCACCGGACCAGCATAAGTTTGGAGAGCACAAGCGCTTCGATTGGACGCAAGAGGATTCATCTCGGAGCAGAATTAGAAACGTTCGCGATTACATGCGGGTCTACCGTAATTTGCTGCCTGAACAGAAACACCGTCCTCCTCGATCTGCAGAGCAGCCACAAACTCCGCCAAGCAGCCCAGCCGGAGGGTGCAGTGATCATGATTGTAGTACTAGGGGAAACCCTAGTTTTGACTCACCAGAAATTCCGACAGTACTAGGGAAATTGCACGATTTGGATGCTAATCGCACAGTCAACTGGCCAAACGCCAGCAGCGAAGGTCATCAAGCTGACCCGAAAGCAGAAGACGGCGCGCATCAGCCAGATATAATGCTGATGTGAATCTGCTGAACGATCAGGGTGGCCCGAATGCCTGATGCTAATTGTCACATTTGGCTTTTAGGATACTGTGGTGAGAAACCCGTTGACTATCCAGTCAATGGCCTTTGTCAGGATGTTGAGATGAATGGTTTATGAAGGCATTCTTGTTTGTCCTCATTATCAAGAGCCTGGATAGCCACCTGTGGTAAAATAATATATTTTAAGAGTTTCCGCCACGAAATGAGAATCATACGTTTTCTATATACGAATGCATGTGAATATATTCGATTGACCTATTACAGAGTCTTCAATGTCGCTGGCCTTGCCACATTTTTTCACAGCATAAGTCGCATCATTTTGTTTTCAGTTGGCTTGGGATTTGAGCACGTAGCTCATTGTACAGAGCTGACTGGACTAAGCGGGAGACAATTCTGGGCCGAATTTGAGATATGAATGTTTGAAAGTAAATATATCAAATTTCTTACATTTCATGAATTTTCGGAAAATATTCAGCTTTCAAAATCGACGATTTCTAATGTTTACCCTGTTTCGCTCCTTCCAGCCACGTGGCGAAACGTCTCTTTTACGTGGAGACATTGAAAAATATAGCTGGTGACAGTAACAGGGTGGTTATCCTTCCCAGTCGTTTATTTATCCAACCGCATCGGAGTGCCTATTAGTCCCAATGCCCGGGAGCTAGACCACACCAGACCAGCCATCAATTCTGTTTCTGGCCGGGGTTCAAGTCGGTTGATCTCCTCTCTCCTTCGGCCAGAGTGGGTCTGGAGTGAGGAGACATGGGCTTCGAGTCCCCGACTTTGTCGGAACAGCTACTGAGCAAGGTTTAAAACCAGTCACGCTCACACTGGCACATTCAAGGTGACAGGGTTACCGAATGCATGCTCCCCTAGGGTCTCCGATTTTCTTCCAAAATACGGCTCTACCGATTTTAGGTCTTATTTCCCGTCCTCGCCGGTGAAGTCCTCGGGCGGGCATTTTGCATAAGTGTTTCCCATCCTCGTAATACTCTCCGAGCTGGGTGAGAGTTTGCAACACAATATCACCTCAGAAGTCAGTGTTTCGTAAAGTCTCAAAGTTAATTCCTATTGTCCCCTCCCCCTCCCGAAGACCACTCCTCTAGATCAATAGAAAATTAATATATCGCATTGATAGACACGCTCCTCTTCACTCGCAACAGTTTTGTAGCTCCTCCCCACCCCCCCCCCACCTGTGCTCGTTGCTAAGACCTGGCACCGTCACAGACAGCAGCGCGGTGCAACGGGGATATGCCCACACCGACGGCTGGAATTTAAGATGTTTATAATGCCTTCATCCATACGACAACCATCAGTGGAGTAAAAACCACCACTACGGGTTAAAACCGCCGCCAGCGTAGTCTCAGTCGGCGCAGGATGGGAGCTTTGGCACCTGTCGTAGAACAGGATCGGATAGACCAGCCCTTCAGTCGGACCGGTGCATGCTCGGAGAGCAGCGAGCGGCGGCGCTCGTCACCGCGCACGTTTGGTTAGCCGCGGCGGCTGTCGTCGGTCGGATGCCAGCCGGCTGTGTCAGAATGCCACGGGGGCGTCGCCGGGGGCATTCCCGACCGCCCGCACCGCAGTGTCGCCTGTCGCGCGCGCTCGACACTGCCCCGTCGCGTGCGACGCGCCGCTCTGGCGTCGGCAGCGTTGGCCGGCCGCCCGGCGCGGCGGCTGTCACCGGAGCTGCCTAGCGGGCCGCCTCTGACACGGCGGGCCCCTCCGGAACAGTGGCCGCGGCGCTACCGGCGGTGGAGCGCCGGCGACGCCAGCGCGAGAGGGCGGAGACACAGGAGAGGGTCCGACAACCAGCAGCTGACCGGAGCCCACACAGGTGAGCGGCTGCGATCGGACATGTGGGGGAAGGTCATGTCACGGACACGAGCTCGAGTGGGGTCGGACATGTGGAATAACGTAGTGTCACGGACATGAGCCCGAGTGCTAGCAATCCCTTGTCAACGCGGTGGGATCGCTGCGTGATGCAGTGACAAAAACCTTGACAATTAGTTTTCAGATCTGGTGGTATATTGATGAACCGACTATCACTGCATTTTCCTCCATATGATTTGCCTGCTGCCTCAAAACGCTTTCACTGAGGACATATTTTCTCTAACTTTTCTTTAAATACAAGAAATCCAAGCAACCAGGGTAACAGGCTTTCGGCAATAGATCCATACACGGATGGTCATTTGATCCGGTGCATCGCTTAAATAACGGCAAACATCCAAAAATGAAACCGTAGTGTACATGTACAAATGTTCTTCGTGAAGGACGATGCCCTTTGATCATGTACAGCCTATCTCAAAAGTGTCGTTCCTCATATGTTCGTGCCGCCGTCCAATGTAGGTGGTTTGAAAGCCCCATGCTCAGTCATTATCATGATCCTGATCACTTGGATGCCCTAAGTTTCAATGGTGATGATTAGGTAGGGACTCTCAAGCAACCTATATTTGACGATGAAACGATACTTATCAGAGAGACTGTATGTATAGAAATGCGTCTAGAGGCCGACTGCAGGCAAAAGTTTAGTTCGTGTCGCAGTATAAGTGGCATAAAGAGAAAACTACACCGCTAAATCAACTTCAAACTTTGTTAAATATTCGTCTGGTGTCAGAGTTCTTTATGTTCGTGATTAGAAAATGTTTCTAAATTTTTAAGACAGGAAGCAAAAGAGAGAAAATATTTAAAATGCATTTGAATAAATGGCATACGTTTGGTCTGTGCTGTGACTTGTCTGACTCTTTGAGATGAAGCTTAAACTCCATCATTATAAGCAGTAAATTAAAAGCAGCCCATATCGTGAGATTCCAACTTATTGAAGAAATAACGAAGCCAAACACACCACATTTAATCATACCAAAACTAAACACCCGGGACTTTATTATACTTGATGGTAGAGCTTTCACACTTAAATTTTGTTCAAAGGGGGTTTTCTATCGTTTTTGTTTTGCATGGTTTATTTTAAACTGCGTTCTGGGCACCTAATCCATTTTAAAATAATAATTGTATAACTGCTCTCCTTACTGCAAGGATAAGGACTATTCAGCTAGCTCCTGTATGCCACCAAACGTGATAATTTTTACCATGAGTATGATTTAGAGACTGTCGCAGAGAACAGGTATGCGAGAGCCGCTGTCAAGAGAAGTCCGTGGTCCATGTCCATTGTCCATGGGTTTTCTCCACCCCGAGAGCAGCCTGCCGCGGAATCATTATGTAAGGATCACAAAAAGGAACCACGTGATACACAACATATAAGAAATGGACTTAATGTAAGCTATACAGGCCCCCAACTTAAAAACAGGTTTACCTGATCCTATAGCTTTGCCTATAAATGGGTCTTGTCCCGTGGGTACTCTCTGAAATAAATGAAGCAAAATGGAGTGAAAATGAAATTAAAAGGGTTCATACATTTGCAACAGGAAGTGACCTGCCCAATACTGGACAGTCAGTGTATGATGAGCCCCAGCCAATACAGGTTGCTCAGTCAGGCAAACCGTTCGATTCAGTCCACACCATTTCAGCGATGACAGCATTAGACACAACGAGTATCTAATACAAATGGGAATACCCACCCAACGGCCACAGGGGGCCACGCTGGCAAAGTTGGCTGAAATGTCCCTACAAGTTCTGACAGTTGGCTGTTCCATCGAAGGCCCTCTATATGCATAGCAACCATGTGCAAAATCAATTGGTACAAAATATGTATTTGCTCTTAAGCGGCCAACACAGGAAAGGATATAAGCGGCTACAACGAATCCCGCACTATTCAGACCTGCGCAGCGGCTACAATAAATCCCGCACTATTCAGACCTGCGCAGCGGCTACAATAAATTCTGCACTATTCAGACCTGCGCAGCGGCTACAATAAATCCCGCACTATTCAGACCTGCGCAGCGGCTACAATAAATCCCGCACTATTCAGACCTGCGCAGCGGCTACAATAAATCCCGCACTATTCAGACGTGCTCAGCGGCTACAATAAATCCCGCACTATTCAGACGTGCCCGGAGAAATGCCTAATGTAAAACTCATGAATGCCGGGCATCGGTGAACTCCAGCACATTCACGATGAACGCAAGATAAGTTCTGAAAATGGAACCACGCCCGTCTCGCCTCACTTATCTGAACAAGCGAGCCCATGAATTTCCTCTCAGTTTATGTTTGACATCCCATGCACATAGAATGCAGCACCGACGCTGCATTTCACTGGGTTGGATTTTATTTTTTCTCATGTTCCTACTTTATGACAGAAGTAAACGCACGTGGTAAAGTTACTGGGACAATATATGAATAATCTGTTTGTTTTCGGAATACAAGAAACCAGTTTAAACATAACAATTTTTGTGAGCGTACTGGAGCGATAAGCAAATCATACCAAATACTCCTGCTAGTTATCACCGCGCCTGTTTATGTTATATCCGCAACCGGGCGTCGTGCAAAGGAGGAGACCTGGTAGCCATTACATAATTGAGCAGGCTGTAAAGGGACTAACTGAGCAATTCCAGTTAATTTAAAATGCCAAAGTCGCACTGCAACTAAGCAATTCCAATTCACTTGAATTACTCCAGCTATTTACCTACGCACCACAAAATGGATTTTCTGCCCACATCGACACTGAGAATAGCTCTCCACTTCCAGTGCTCCCCCGGCGTCGTTATTTTTGGCTGGCGTCTGAGTACTTGCGAAGTGTCCTCGCGGTTGGAGTCTGGTGCGGACCAGGCATGCCGGTAGGTGACATTTATTTCGGAGAGGCGCCATGGTCCGCCGAAGGGCAGGAACATAACAGGACACCAGGGTGAACTTAGAGCAGCCCAAGGGCGTGGAACACCATCCAGAAAGACTCATGTACAGCATTATCTTGTTTTTGTGTGCGGATTAACAGGTTTGCTTCTTTTATGTTTTCATCCCACGATTCATATGGACACTGAGCTTTGACAGTGGATAAAAACGGCGGTAACAACACGCGACCTTCAGCAGATGGCATAATTCAGTGATAAAAAGTCAGACATACATCACCAATGACTAAGTGAGGCCTGGCGGGGCATTTTAGATGACAGCAGACAGCATACACCTGCCAAACCTGCCATCATCGTCCGCCAATCTGGTGGAACGACGCGGCACACGGACGGCTGTCAGAGGGAGGGCAGAGACGCGGAGAGACGGCACAATCACGACGCAGTGCGGAGGGCCGGCCGGTGCCGGCCGGCCGGGCCTGCCCTATAGGAGTGGGCGGTTACGACACTGCGGCGACGCTGTGGGAGATGGCTGGCGATAAACCCCGCCACAATTTTTCATAAGGCCGCACCAGAGCCGAACGTGGGAATTCAGCAGGAATTATGGACGTCGAAATTCCACCGAGGGGGTACTTTAGGCAAAAGCGCCGTGCAAATGCCCTTAGCGCTTTGACGAAATTACAAAATACTGCCAGTACAAACACAATGATATAATTAAACACAGACCAAGTAATGTTTTGGAAAGAGCCCAGCTTACGGTATATCCCGTCCTGATATGCCTGATTTGTTTTAACTTTCTTTTAACATCGTGTCGCCTCGAAAACAGTTGTCAATCCGAAGTGAAAGCCTCGGATACATCACAAATGTAGGGAAATTTGACGCGTTGGTGCGCTCCTCTCTCTCTCTCTCTCTCTCTCTCTCTCTCTCTCTCTCTCTCTCTCTCTCTCTCTCTCTCTCTCTCTCTCTCTCTCTCTCTCTCTCTGTCTCTCTGTCTCTCTGTCTCTCTGTCTCTCTGTCTCTCTGTCTCTCTGTCTCTCTGTCTCTCTGTCTCTCTGTCTCTCTGTCTCTCTGTCTCTCTGTCTCTCTGTCTCTCTGTCTCTCTGTCTCTCTGTCTCTCTGTCTCTCTGTCTCTCTGTCTCTCTGTCTCTCTGTCTCTCTGTCTCTCTGTCTCTCTGTCTCTCTGTCTCTCTGTCTCTCTGTCTCTCTGTCTCTCTGTCTCTCTGTCTCTCTGTCTCTCTGTCTCTCTGTCTCTCTGTCTCTCTGTCTCTCTGTCTCTCTGTCTCTCTGTTCTCTGTCTCTCTGTCTCTCTGTCTCTCTGTCTCTCTGTCTCTCTGTCTCTCTGTCTCTCTGTCTCTCTGTCTCTCTGTCTCTCTGTCTCTCTGTCTCTCTGTCTCTCTGTCTCTCTGTCTCTCTGTCTCTCTGTCTCTCTGTCTCTCTGTCTCTCTGTCTCTCTGTCTCTCTGTCTCTCTGTCTCTCTGTCTCTCTGTCTCTCTGTCTCTCTGTCTCTCTGTCTCTCTGTCTCTCTGTCTCTCTGTCTCTCTGTCTCTCTGTCTCTCTGTCTCTCTGTCTCTCTGTCTCTCTGTCTCTCTGTCTCTCTGTCTCTCTGTCTCTCTGTCTCTCTGTCTCTCTGTCTCTCTGTCTCTCTGTCTCTCTGTCTCTCTGTCTCTCTGTCTCTCTGTCTCTCTGTCTCTCTCTCTGTCTCTCTGTCTCTCTGTCTCTCTGTCTCTCTGTCTCTCTGTCTCTCTGTCTCTCTGTCTCTCTGTCTCTCTGTCTCTCTGTCTCTCTGTCTCTCTGTCTCTCTGTCTCTCTGTCTCTCTGTCTCTCTGTCTCTCTGTCTCTCTGTCTCTCTGTCTCTCTGTCTCTCTGTCTCTCTGTCTCTCTGTCTCTCTGTCTCTCTGTCTCTCTGTCTCTCTGTCTCTCTGTCTCTCTGTCTCTCTGTCTCTCTGTCTCTCTCTCTCTCTCTCTCTCTCTCTCTCTCTCTCTCTCTCTCTCTCTCTCTCTCTCTCTCTCTCTCTCTCTCTCTCTCTCTCTCTCTCTCTCTCTCTCTCTCTCTCTCTCTCTCTCTCTCTCTCTCTCTCTCTCTCTCTCTCTCTCTCTCTCTCTCTCTCTCTCTCTCTCTCTCTCTCTCTCTCTCTCTCTCTCTCTCTCTCTCTCTCTCTCTCTCTCTCTCTCTCTCTCTCTCTCTCTCTCTCTCTCGCTCTCGCTCTCGCTCTCGCTCACAGGCCGTAGCAGGCTGACTGAAACCCTCCCGCTGTTGCCAAACCGATGGCACTAATGTCAATGCTAACGCGTAGCAGCAACCTCCTGTTTGGGTTCAAAAACTAGTATTGTCTGGCTTACAATTGAAACATGTAGCAATAATCTGCACACACCACCAGGCTGCATTCAGAAAGTACAATGCTCCAGGCTTTTTCCAGCTCAGGTGTTAAATGAGCAACACAGGAATGGCCTGGAATGAGGCCATCCTCTACATGCCATGACGCATGTTAGACGTAATAAAATGGCGAATGTACTTAAATAGCCCCCCACTCGCTACCGACACAGTGGGAACAATGACGGAGGGGAATGGTTCACTGGCAGAGTCTTTGCGTCTGTTTGTAAATATAGGCACCAATACTGGCGCGTTTCCAGTGGCAGGTCCAAGACACGTGCGCCAGTGTTGTCCAGTAAGCTTGCTTTGTGACTCCTGATACAACACAGAACGGAGTCATCGGCATCTTCTGGTGCCTCTGGGGTGCACATGAGGTTAAAGGGGACGTGAATTTTATAACGTGGATCCAGTGTATATTTGTTATGCATGTTCTTCAAAAACAGTTGCGCCAATGAAGTGCATACAGCACAGATTTCAAACTCAGTCTCCGGTCAATAACTTGTCGCTTTCTTGTCACAATTTTAAAGATAAGAACATTCACGACTTTGAGCTTGTAAAGTTGCCAATCCTTTTTAAATTATTGGCACTCGCAGTATCGGTGTCATCTTTTCTCGCAAAAATGCCTACGTTTGGACGAAATTTTCCCTTCCCAGATCGCAGTGCGACAATTTTTTCGGTCAGTGCTAAATGCAAACCTCTGACTAACGACAGAAGATATCATGAACCTCCCCGATTACAGATATATTTACATTCATACCCCGTACAATGCTGGGCTTGATCATTCAATTGATAGCACAAGTGAATGAGTACGGAACTCCCCTGGCTGTTGGCGCCGCATGAAACTCTTCCATAAAACATGAAGTCTTCCAGACCAATATTAACCACATCTTTTCCTTTGTGAAAGGTTAAAACGCATTGTTTGCCTTCCTAAGAGTTCTGCGTCGCTTGGCGGCCTTTCCTGGCTTTTCATTGGTCAGGTTCACTAATAACAAAACGATTTGGTTGAAATATGTCTAGAAACCATGAGGCTCAGCTGTAAAAGAGTTTAAGGCTTATTTCTGGTTAGTTCAATTCCATTACTGGACAATAGCTGACTATACTAATTTTGAAAAATGTACCTAATAGTAAATTGATGACGGATTTGTGTTACAAGGATTTGATTCGCCCCTTGCCACACAAAGCATAAGAATAAGCACAAATCGTTTAAAACATCGGAGTCGAATTATACAGTATCAATTAGGATCTTAATCAGCTCTAGAATTGACTTAAATCGGCAAACAGGTGAAAGAAGCGATCACATCAATGACATTTAGGGACGATGGCACCAGCCGTATGACCTTGGCATTTGGTGCGTCATTCAACCCCCGGACCATTGCACTCAGCTCTACTGGAAGATAAGATCAAAGGGACAGTGGCATTACGGTGCAGTTCCAGATTGGAGTGGATTTAGGGGCAATCTTCATTAAGAATTGTGGGTTTTTCTTTATTTCTGTTGAAAATGACAAAGAAGGCTAATTTTTGCTTTGTTTGATTTTCTTCTGTAAATAGGTAAAAAGTCTACAGATCGGCGTGACGTGAAGTCGACCTAGGATCAGAGGTCAAGAACATGTCAGGTTGGCTACCCACATCCCTTGACGCGACCAACATGGCTACCTGAAGCAAAATTAACTTTTGCATGAACTGAGGCTTTAAATGGATCCCAGAATAACTGTCTTAGTGAGTGAAAAAGTATTATCAAAAAGTGGAATTATGAAAGTAATTAAATTTACAGTGATTTGGAGACTAATGAATTACATATAGCATACTCTTAGTACCAAACAGCAAAAGGTTAAGTATATGTGCAGTGATTACAAGTTGTGTGTGCTGTAATACAAGCATGCGTCAATTAGCTGAGCATATTAATCAGTCAAAAATGTTATCAAGTACCTAATTAAAAATACATGAAAAATAATATGTGCCGTCAGAGTCTAGTACCCTTACTGCAACTGCTTGCTATGATCAATCATTGCTTAGATCATCATTGCTAAGATAGCAGACAACCACCATTTGACTGTAACAGTCACCATGCTGAGACTTAAGCTACTTGAAGGATACATTCAATTAACACTCTGTTAAAAGAATACATATAATTTAAATATCTCCAATGCATGCAACCAAATATAGGTACTCAGCCAGAGGACAAGTACATCTTAATACCACAACCATCATCCAGCAAATTCTAGAAATATTGAAGCAGATCAATAAGCAGCACCACATTCATCTGCTGAATGGAAACTTTTGTGGAATCATTACAATTTTTTAAGTTTGATTTGATAAAATTGACACCAAAACTGCAGGTAGGTACCAAAGAAACCTACCTGCAATTTACCTGACTTCATGGGCACCAAACAGAATCTAATTTTCTAGGTGCAAAGCCAAAACTTGCAACTCTCATCTCCACAGGTCTACAGTTTTGATATCTCGCATGCACATGATTAAAATGTGTGCTCTTATTGACACCCTCAAATCACACTACTCTCCTGGGTTTTTGAGATCTGGCAGAGTTCACTTTGCCCTGCGTTTCTCTGGCTGCGGCATAATATATAAGAATTGGTAGTGGGTTTACCACTGGCAACAAAACCTCCTATTTTGATTTAGGTCAAAATCTATAGCCTCATAGTAAGATACCCAACCAGCAGCTTCAACAACACGTATATCTGACTGCTTTCTTCTCGCTTCTTCCGCGCCAGAAACGCAAAACTTTGTGGTTACCCAAGTGGCTACCTGGTGGTCCCTAATCGTAATTTTCGTTGGCGGCCTGGCTACCAGACCATCTCTAATTCCGCAAAACGAGTCCTCAAGTACAACGTAAGCAGTGGATTTACTGTCATATGCAGAATAATTTCACTATAGATCCTGATATAGATTTTAAATTTGTCTCTTTTTATTCAAAATAAATGGTCAAATTCAAATAAAATAATGAATATTGTCGTTTTCATGTCATCGCAATTTAGAGTACCTTTTTCTCAGGGCTTTATATGGGTCAATTTCGTTGCCGATGTGGTTACCTACCCATCTCTAACTTAGCTGTGAAATAACGCGAGTGAGTAAGGATAAATTATTTGTCACTAATTGGCATCGTCTGTCACTAAAGCTATAATGTTACCTAATATCAGTCAAGGTAGCATTGCATATTATGGATAGTTCTTTTTACGTGGCGGTAAGATCGTGAAGATACTTGTTTTGTGCTGGTAAGTGCAATTCTTGATCTCTGTCAAATCTCTGTGATTGGCTACCTAAGTTCTGGTCCTTGAACCTCATTTGGCTACCCACGAGCGTGGGCGAGTTGGCGAGATTCTTGACCTCTGCCTGGGATCTTGTAATATTTCGTGGCGCGATAACCCTCACATTTAGATCTTGCATGAGTGCCAGTACAAATGAAACGTTTTTACCTTAAAGAGACTGATTTTTACAAAAAAAAGAAGTCGATCAATCCCTGCCATTTTCTCGATATATAAAAATACTTTTCACGGTTGAAACTCGTAAATAAAACAAGTCCTGCCCATTAATAATCACGAGTAGCAAATTCATGTTAACCGCATAGGATTTACAGAATGTGGCACCTTGACGCAATACCAGGCTGTGGTGGTTTGAGGGGCAATATGTATTCAAAATAATAAATTTATCCTTATTTCTGATGAAAAATGGCTAATAAGCCCAACATTTTATTTTTCCTTTGTTAGCAATAAAAAGTATCCAAATTAGTGGGACGGCAAACCTGCGTATGGGCTGGAAATAAGGCCTCGTTAGCCTCCTAAGATCACTTCATAGCACGTAAACACAGCCGGGGAGGACGGGGTCGGTAGGGGTGAATTTTACCGTTTCTCTCCGCGAACGGTAAGTTCTGGAACAAAAGAAGTGTATCGAGTGATTTATCGACATCCATTATCACATAGCCATCTCAGATCAAATCCCATTATGAAGGTGTCACATTCCGTTTAAGCCCAAGAAAGATTGTAGACAAAGTGTATACAATTTGACCGAATATTTTGGGCCGGCGTTAAACTCGTTCCTTGTGAAAGAAACTACTAATTGTGGCGTTCTGTTTTCAGATGCAGGGCAGCATAGGAGGTCAAAACGACTGGCGGGTGCAGCCGGACACCACGCTGCAGGTCGTCAACCCGAAGACGCCGCAGAGCAAGGTACCGCCTGCTGACCCGCAATGCTAGCGATGGTCTTTTTTAATACAATGATTATTGACAACAGACGCTGCTTGGAGCGAAATAGGCTTATTTTCCAGGATTGAGTTTTTTAGTTTTCAAGTGACGATGAATGAAGTGAGCGTTACATGAACCCATATGTTGGCCCGTGCTTAAAGGGAAGGTGGCACCTTCATAACGTGATTTTAACTCAGCCAAATTGTAAAGCAAGTCGGAAAACCCGGTACTCAATATATAATTTGTCTTGGAACTCGAGATTTCCGTAGAAAAAAGTTAAAACCTACCTGCAATGTACCCCTCATATACCCCTAGCAGCAGGCCAAAGTTGTTATCGCTGTTGGTGTGACGACATATGCTGACGTCACGATGAGCATCAGCCAATTGAAGCGCTTGAAGCGTTTCAAGTATGGTAGTGGTTGCCAGATCATAACATCATCCACAGGCAGATATTTATTTCTTTTTCTAGAGGAGTATTTTAAAAATCAAAATGTTGAGCTCACCGTACATTTTTCAGAGAAATCATTAATGGTTTAATTATTTTCGGCTAAAAGTAAGTCTAATTACACTAAATTCCAGGATTCGGCCAAAAAGCCACATTCCCTTTAAGCCCAAATAATCAGTTAATCAATCGCCTATTTTATGGTGAAAAGTTTTTCCCTTCCTCTAATCGGACATCTAAAATCAGTAGCGAATCTAGACTTTCATTTGGGGGAGGGGGGTAGGTGGGCTCAACCCTACCTCATGTTTACCTCGAATAACCTCCTACTATGTGATTATCACGGGCACTCATAATTTTTGGGGGATTGAGCCCCTAACACCCTCATCCTTTTCTTGCATCTTGCATACTCAAAGATTTCAATTAGTAGCAGTGTTGACCTAGAAGTACAGCAACTGAAAAGGGTTATTAAATAAGCGCGTGATTTTATGCTCCAAAGGAAATTCAACCAAAGTAACCATCCCCTTAAAGGCTATGTGCATCGGCAGAGGGTGAGGGCACAGGGACCGGCTCCCTTTCATTTTACACCCGAATTTTTCTCATTTCTCTTCGATGGGAAAATCGGAATATTGTATAACCAATGCGCGCCGAGGGTAGCAAGCAACACAGATCCGTTATGTTTTGTTCTTGGACTGAACATTTCTAGTCAACATGATATTGAAAATTTATTGGTCCCGTTATATTTTGCGGGCGACGACGGTTACACCGAATACAATTATGATCGAACAATAGAAAAACTTTAAACATTTAATCATGAAAGCAAAACTTTCAATATCTCCTAATACGAGTGAGTCCGGTTTAAGAACAGCACAAACTATTGGATTTATTAGTGCAGGCCTGGAGAGCGTTACTAAGCTCCTTAAATCGTGTCCCTGAAGCCTGTAACGGATCTAAGGCAGTTCTGTTCTCGTTCTAGCTTAAAACATGCGCAAATATTGACTAAGGGTAAGGTAAGTCCAGAAACTCAAAAGCCTTACAATTCTCGGTTACTTACAACACGGTGAAAACAAGCAGGTCTCAAAGCTTTCTCTCTCCATACATACTGAGTTAGAGTGCACCGATTGCTGAGGTTGAACACTACAGCATGGACATTCTCATGCACTCGCAAAGGAGTTTGGGGATGACAGATGCAGGTCTCGAACCTGCCTCTGAACCTGTTCGTGGCCTCTTTTACCGACCCGATCCTAAGGACCCCAGCAACCCGCACAAAAGTATTCGGGAACTAGACATTAGCCTAAATATGATAATATCAAAATGGTTAATTTCGTAGAAGGGGCGCTCATTAGATGTTTAGTGAAGGGGTGAGACGTGACTCTGCCAATACCACCTCCCGCGTACAGGACTGGTGTTTCACTGTGACACGGATTTGACGCTGTTCTTAATGCCTGCTGTCCGGTGGAGGTGCTGGACAAAGAGATACGTCCACGAAAAATAGATGGTTCTTGTCAGCGAGGTTCGATGTGACATGAGACACATTCACGCGAGTTTCCTGTTTTTTGCTGATGGCTCTATTGCACGCTATGAAGCCGATGCAGTTACAAACCCGCATCCGGCGTCCCCACAGACAGAGAATAGCTATGTCCAATTGCCTTATCTATGATGCAGCATTTTTCAGTTAAGTTTACCAGAAAATATATGGCAGATTTAGTTCTGAAAGTGTTCTTCCACTTTTCCTGACACTATGTCCATGATATCGAAA